>WNWK01014219.1:0-52254 GCA_009830355.1 Cherax destructor | reverse complement strand
GGAGGAAAAAAAGAGATGAAAAACCTCATCAATGGGGAGAGGGGGGAACCTCATGAAAGGCAGTAAGAGGGCGTAAACCCCCCATTTTGCCCGGTCAAATTGCCAGCGGGCATGAGGAGGGGAGAATACAAAGGGGACTTAAGGATGATGGGAAAATGACGCGTCATGTAAGTCCGGAAGGACAGACCAGGTGAAGTGAGGACAGTTGAGGAAGAGCAGATGGATAGATCGATGCAAGATAAAGAATGGTACGAGGATCAAAATGGGAGGATTACCCGTTTTAAAAACATGAAGGGGAGAGAAGAAAGAATGCCCCAACTGAACACCCAGGGGAGCACAGTGCAACCCCCCCCCAGAGAAAAGGGATTAAAATCGGTAAGGAAGAAACCAGAAAATCAACATCTGGGATAGACAATGCCTAAGGGGAGAGATATGGGGAACAGAGTGTATACCACTTATTCAAGGGGATACGGGCAGTGAATGAAAGAACGACATAGAGCTGACGGTAGGGAATACCAGTGCGTATAAGAAGAGCATTTTCTAAAGGTTCCATGGGGAAAAAAGATCCGATGAATATAATAAAATCATAAGCTGAAAAGGGCCGGATAACAGGGATTGTAATTTGGGTTCTTGAAAACAGACCCAACGGGGGGAAAACTGAGAGCAAACCTGAAGCTCCCCCCGCCCCCTGGGGCCCTTTGGATATTCCACTGCAATAGGCCATGTTTTTGGGGGAGAAAGATATAAGCGAAGTTAGAGGTATCTATGGACTAGGTTAAAAAAAATCCAGGGTAGAGGAAGGGAAGATCTGTAGTCGAGAAGTGGGGGGACGCGAAGGAAGGTGGGGTGTAGACAGAGAAGAGAGAGGAGGGGGAACCGGAGGTGGAGGGTGTCCATCAACGTTCCAGTCTCTGTAATATATTCTGCGATAGCTTCCAGTGTTTCGAAGACAAAGATGCAGAATGGGGGACTATATTAGAAATTGAAGGAGGGTGAGCAACCATCGGGGGGACTGTAGAGGGGGAGGGGATGGAAGAGGAAACTGTCAAAGGGGTTGGGGGGGGAAAGGGGGGAAGCGGCCTGGGGAGGGGGAGTCAAGGGAAAAAACGTGGGGGACAGGAATGAAGACATTGAACATGGAGGGTGAACCTCCACACCTTACAGAACTAAACGGAGGGGAAGAACCCGGCAATGGGGGGCCCGGGCTTATGAGAAGGAGGAGGGTGGTGAGGGTTAGGTGGTGGACGAGAGCGTGAAGACACAGAACTGTGCGAGTGAGTAGAGGAAGGGGGGGACAGTAGGGGTGCCGAGGTAGGGACCTCCCAAGAACAGCAAAAAAGGGTTCGAGACAGGGGTGACTAAGGATGGGGCACCCCAAAGGAAGCCCGGAAGGGGAACCCCCGAAGTGGGGGGGCATTTAGCAATGCGGAATAGGAAATACAAGGAAGTCTCCCCGAAGGCGTAGATGAGAGACAGCCATAGCATATGAGAAGTTTCCCCTTTTAGACAACGGATTTCCGCTCAATTAGGTAAACCTGACAACGGGAAAAAGGGATGCGCTCATGACAGTTAAGGCAAGAGGGAGATAGATTACAAGAAGGACTGGCATGGTCGCGGCCCCACAGACTGGGCATTCGGCCATGGACCTGCAGTATTTTGCTGGATGACCAAAACGGCAACAATTTCTACACGTTGTGGTGTAGGGTCATTTTCGAACTTGTAAATGGTGACCTGCAATGTAGATCGGGGGTGGAAGTTCACGGCAGTAAAACTTTAAAACAAAGCTTATAAGCAGGAGGACAAAAGTGTCAACTTTAAGGATAGGAGTCTTGGGAGCTCAAGTTGCTCTAAAATGTCATCACTACATGCCTGGAAATTCCTTTGGGACAAGGTGGGAAATGACAGTACCACTACAAGAATTGAGAGAATGATGCTTGTCAATAGTGATAGGAATAGTATCTATGGTCGTAAAAAGAGAAAGATCGCGAGCTTGGCCAGCATTCTGGACCGTGATGATGCGAGCCCCCTTTGAGAGTGTGAAATGAGATATCTTTACCTACATGGCATGGGGGGGAGCTTTATGAATACTATGATGGGAAAGATGGGTAGTTGGATTAGTCGGTCTTAGAGAAAAAAACTTTGTCCATTGAGTAGTGTGAAACAAAGTTTTTAAAGGAGTGCGGACGTGCTGGTCGTTTCTGAAATGAATGAGAAGGAAGTGTCGAATCGCATGTAAGGGTCTTGGTCGTTGGATGGGGACCGGGGGTGGTCCGACAGGGATGGGTGAGCAAGCCGAAAATTGCCGCCCCCTTTAGGAAGCCGGAATCAAGGTCAGAGAAGAGCGAAGGTCAGACATGTCAAAGGGGCCCGGTCGGAACCCGTACCTGAAGCAGGTGACGAACCGGCACCAGCAAGAGGTACAGGGTATTAGAGGTATCCGAAGAGTTGTCCATTATTGAAGTAGGGTCAGAACTGGGTGTATCAAGAAGGGGCCAGGGGGGTGGTTCACGATTAGGCATCCTGGTTATTTTTTCTTTTTGTTTTAAGAAAAAAAGAAAGAAGAAAATAAAAAAAAAAAGAATGAAAAAGGGGAACGTGGAGGAATAGCTCCTAGGAGGAAGGGAAAGGGGGTATAAACCCCCTCCGCGCCCAAGAGGACCTCAACACCCAAGTAGTGCAGATGCTGCAGGGAAACCCCGTGCCATACCCTACCCTTCATGCCAAAACCAGCAATCCGGGATAGCAACCTCACATCCATCGAGCCACCTCGGCGGACAAAGAGACGGCGGCCGGATACCTGCCACAGCATACCTCTTCGGCCACCCCCCCGGAATCTGAAAGGTGGCCTCCAGAGATACACTGCGCCGAAAGATCCCAAAGCCACCCCCCGGGAGACCGGGAAAGGGGTCGGGACATCCCTAGGCAATCCAGATTCCACGGCAAACACACCACCGCCAAGAACCTCAATGGAAGGGATGGACCATGGTACCCTTCCCCTACTTAGGGAAATAGAATGCCTGTGGAGAGAAGCCCAGGTAAAATGGGAAGGGAATAAGGGAGGGTGAGGAGGGGGGAGGAAAGGGAAAAGGGAGGATGGGGAAGATGGGAAAGGGGAGGTGGGATTGGGGGTAATTGGTTCGGTCTGAGGAAGAAGACCGAAACCCTTTATGCAACAAGGAGCCCCTTAAAGAGGTCAATAAAAGTTCTAAATGTTATTTATTATAATCTGTTTTTTATTATTTAGTAGTGAATATTTTTGGGGAACGGATTAATTGTATTTACATTATTTCTTATGGAAAATAAGGTTCAATTACGTATTTTCATGTTAAGTAATAGCTCCTGGAACGGATTAATATTAGTCGGGGTTCCACTGTATAAAAATTAGCTTACCATCCTCAATGGTCCGTGAGTGAAACTTCGCTGTCGGTGGAACTGAGGTGATGTTGCCGGGCGTGGTCCACAGTGGGACTGGCCAAGATGTTGCCTGTGGTCAGTGGTCCAGCAGTGGGACTGGCCAAGATGTTGCCTGTGGTCAGTGGTCCAGCATGGACTGGCCAAGATGTTGCCTGGGTCAGTGGTCCAGCAGTGGGACTGGCCAAGATGTTGCCTGTTGTGGTCCAGGGAGTGGGACTGAGCAGGGATGCTGCCGGTTGATAATCAAGGATACTGTGCAACGCTCCCTGTGTTGGGATAAACATCTTTAAGTACTTAATACAGACAATTATTATTTATAAGAAAGAAAGGTTAACTTGTAGGTTTATGTTCCAGGGCATCATGAATTATCATTACCAAATTTTTCCTGTCACTACAACTGAAATTTTCTATTTTTGACACTAAATATGCTTCTTATTTACGATTCTAAACTGTTGAATATAAAAAAGATTACACTACATACAGTGAGGTGGTTATAACAAACAGTTTATATAACCAATATTTACATAAAAAATTAATTTTCCTCCTGTCCTGCACTCAACAAGAAACTAGGATAAAATACAGCATTTTTATTTTTGTACTAATTTATTTTTTATTACAAGTATTAATGATATTCAACAACCCGCAATATAAAAAGAGAGGAGCTTACACGCATTTGTGTGACTTTGTAAATGGTCCAAGTCGGACCGAAACGCGCGTAAGCTCCCTCTTTTATAGTGGGGTTGTGTGGTATTGTTCCAGTCACGGTATTGTGCCTTTTTTTTTTATTAATGATATTCTTTATTTTTTAGAGTTTAAATGCACATTTATGCATTTTTTACAATTTTATATTATATTTTTCATTGTTAAGTGGTTGTATTTGGGGGCCTGGAATGCATTATCTGTATAAACCTGTTATAATTAATACAACCCCAATACGTATAAAAATCCATCCTCATGTACCCTTGTGCTCCTTGTAACTCATCTAATGACCATATAAACTGTTACTGCAACACAAATTATTGATTTAATTTCTTTAATCTGATTTAATAATTTTATTATGTAGACATATAAAACTGTAAATGATCCACAATTATAAAACTATTGTTTCAAAATGTCATGTTCAAACTATGTTTCAAATTTCATAGCTTAAATACTAACTATACGTACTTATATTGTAAACTGTTTACTATAATTCTTACCATTTAGTTATAAGTTAATTTTAAGTCTGCCCACAATGCTCTGCATATTAGGGCTTTTGGCATGTACCCCCATGTAATCTCATAACCCATTGTAATTCTTTGTATCATGTCCCAAAAAATTATTATTATTATAAGGGTTTGAGGTTCTCGAACCAATTAGATTCATTATAGCATACCTCACTGTACATAGAATACATGTATACACACAATTATACAGTGGACCCCGGTTTTCGTGAGGCTCCAAACTCGAGCAATTATGTAAGTTTATTTTGTAAGTGCTTTTGTAAGTGCATTTTTGGGGGTCTAAAAGGACTAATCAAATTTACATTATTCCTTATGGGAATAAATTCGTTTGGTAACAGCACTTGAACAGCATTCTGGAACGAAAATCAGAATCCGGGGTCCACTGTATATCAAGTACAGTGGACCCCTGGTTTTCGTAATTAATCCCTTCCAGAGGGAATTACTAACACCAAATATTACGAACTCCGAATCTATTTTCCCCATAAGAAATACAGTGGAACCCCGAGTTTCGAACCCCTCGGCAATCAAACAAATGAGTTTCGAACATTTTTTTCGAACAAATTTTGTCCCGACCACGAACACGTACCGTTTTCGAATGAGTGCGTACGAGACCTGTCCGCCCAGGTGCTTGCGCGCCTAGCCGGCGGGCATTGTGAGCCAGTCTAGCGTTGTTTACCCTTGAGTAAACATTACCCTGCATGCTCATCCAAACATTTCACAATTAATTAATTGTGTTTCGAGCTTGTTCATTAAGTGTGACCATGAAATAAGCTACCATGGGTCCCAAGAAAGTTCCTAGTGGTACCCTGTGGTAAAGAAAGTGAGAAACACCATAGACATGAAGAAGGAAATTATACAAAAATACGAGAGTGGTGTGCGAATTGCTGAGCTTGCCAGGAAATACAGTGGACCCCCGGTGTTCGTCCTGCTCCAAACTCGGCATTTTATGTAAGTGTATTTTTTTAAATGCTTTTGTAAGTGTATTTTTTGGGTCTAAAAGGACTAGTCTACTTTACATTATTCCTTATGGGAATAAATTCATTTGATAATGGCACTTGAACAGCATTCTGGAATGAAAAATAACGAAACCGGGGGTCCACTGTACATGTATGGCAAAAACAAGTCAACTATCAGTTCTATCCTGGCAAAGAAGGAACAAATCAAGGAAGATGATTTTGCAAAAAGGTGTTGATATGCTAACCAAAAATAGATCACAAATAGTCAACAATGTTGAGAAATTGTTGTTGGTGTGGATCAAGGATAAAGAGTTAGCGGGTGATAGTGTGTCGGAGACAATTATTTGTGAAAAGGCAAGGCAGTTGCATGCCGATCTTGCAAAGAAAATACCTGAAACCAGTGCTGATTGTAGTGTTAGTGATTTTAAGATGAGCTGAGGCTGGTTTGACAGATTTAAGAAGCGTAGTGGCATACACAATGTGGTAAGGATGGTGAGGCTGCCAGTTCAGACAAACGTGAGCTGAAAAAATTTATAAACGAGTTTCAGGACTACATAAAGATGGAAAATTTGAAACCCGAACAAGTGTTCATTGTGACGAAACAGGCCTGTTTTGGGAAGAAAATGCCCAACGGGACCTACATTACTCAGGAGGAAAAGGCACTGCCAGGACACAAGCCTGTGAAAGACAGGCTAACTCTCATGTTTTGTGCTAATGCTAGTGGGGATTTTAAAGCAAGCCTTTACTGGTGTATCACTCAAAGAATCCCAGAGTGTTCAAGAAACACAATGTCATCAAGAATAGATTGTGTCTTGTGAGAGCTAGTCAGAATGCATGGGTCACAAGGCAATTTTTCAGTGAGTGGATCCATGAAGTGTTTGGCACCAGTGTGAAAAACTACCTACAGGAAAAGGATTTGGACCCAAAGTGCCTCCTGTTATTGGACAATGCTCCTGCACATCCTCAAAACTTGGAAGACCTACTGTGTGACGACTTCAATTTATAAAAGTGAAGTTCTTGCCTCCTGACACCACTCCTCCTCCAGCCCATGGACCAGCAGGTCATTTGTAACTTCAAAAAACTCTACACAAAAACAGTTTTGAAAAGTGCTTTGAAGTGACCTAGGACACTGTATTGACCCTTAGAGAGTTCTGGAAGAATCACTTCAATATCTACAACTGCTTAGGCCTTATAGGTAAGGTTTGGAATGGAGTGACTTTCAGGACTTTGAACTCTGCTTGGAGACCATTGTGGCCAAGTTGTGTCCAACAGAGGGATTTTGAAGGGTTTGAGGCTGACCCTGACTCTGTATCTGTTGTGGAAGGTATTGTGGCATTAGGCAAATTCCTGGGTTTGAGGAGAGTGGCGAGGATGTGGAAGAGTTGGGGAGAACCACAGGGAAGATCTAACAACTGAAGAGCTGCAACAGCTGAAACTGGAAGAGCATAAGACCAGAGTTGAAGCTCTTGTTTCACAGGAGGAGGAGGAAGAGGGACTGGTTGACAAGCCTTCTTCAGAGATTAAGGAGATTTGTGCAAAGTGGAACGATGTTCAAAAGTTTGTGGAGAAATACCACCCTGACCAAGCTGAAACAACCCATATCAGCAACATGTTCAGTGACAAAACAATGTCCCACTTCAGGCAAATCTTAATAAAGAGGCGCCAGAAACAGAAGACTCTGGACAGTTATTTTGTGCGGCAGGGGTCCAGTAACTCTGAAGCTGGTCCTAGTGGGATTAAAAGACAAAGAGGGAAGTAACCCCAGAGAGGGACTTCTTACCTGAAGTCCTCATGGAAGGATTCCCTTTCCAAACACTAATCCTCCCTCCCTCACTCCTCCCTATCTTCCATATGCCATCAACAATCTTTAATAAAGGAAAGGAAATTTTTTATTTTATTTGTCTAAATATTTAAATACATGCATAAGAATTATACTACAGTGGACCCCCGAGTAACGAACACCCGGAAATTGTACAATTATGTAAGTATAATATTGTAAGTGCTTGTGGAAGTGTATTTTTGGGGGTCTGAAATAGACTAACCTACGTGACATTATTCCTAAGGGAGTAAATTTGTTTGGAAATTACGCTGAGCAGGCTTCTGGAATGAAGTTTTTATGTTATTCGGGGTCCACTGTATATATAATTCTTATGTGTATGTAGAACTACAGTAGACCGTCATTTAGCACGATAGTTACGTTCCTGAAAAGTCGTGTTAGATAATTTGTGTTAAATAATTAACAGAACTTATGGGAAAATAGGGTTATGTTCCTGGGAGTCCCCAAAAGCCAAACAAGTTTTTTTAGACCAACAGATCTTACAAAAATAGAAGTGAATATGTAATTGTAGTTCATTATCGTGATGTATTATGTTGTTTTTACTGCTTAAGACTACAAATTTAACAGAAATAATAGTATTTACCTTAAATTGTAGGTGCTGGTGTTTGTGGATGATTGTGAAGAGAGTGGAGAGTTATGCTGTGGCCCTACTGGGCTGAGGTGGATGGTAGAGGTTCTGGTACTGAAGTCGATGGTTGTACTGAGTGTCTAACTTTAAGTCATTCAGTAAGTAAGTCAAGTCATTCAGTCAGTAAGTCAGTCAAGTCATTCAGTCAGTAAGTCAGTCAAGTCATTCAGTCAGTAAGTCAGTCAAGTCATTCAGTCAGTAAGTCAGTCCAAGTCATTCAGTCAGTAAGTCAGTCATGTCAGTCAGTCAGTAAGTCAGTCAAGTCATTCAGTCAGTAAGTCATTCAGTCAGTAAGTCAGTCAAGTCATTCAGTCAGTCAAGTCATTCAGTCAGTAAGTCAGTCAAGTCATTCAGTCAGTAAGTCAGTCAAGTCATTCAGTCAGTAAGTCAGTCAAGTCATTCAGTCAGTAAGTCAGTCAAGTCATTCAGTCAGTAAGTCAGTCAAGTCATTCAGTCAGTAAGTCAGTCAAGTCATTCAGTCAGTAAGTCAGCGTTCAGTCAAAGTCATATCTTCAGTCAGTAAGTCAGTCAAGTCATTCAGTCAGTAAGTCAGTCAAGTCATTCAGTCAGTAAGTCAGTCAAGTCATTCAGTCAGTAAGTCAGTCAGTCAAGTCATTCAGTCAGTAAGTCAGTCAAGTCATTCAGTCAGTAAGTCAGTCAAATCATTCAGTCAGTCAAGTCATTCAGTCAGTAAGTCAGTAAGTCAGTCAAGTCATTCAGTCAGTAAGTCAGTCAAGTCATTCAGTCAGTAAGTCAGTCAAGTCATTCAGTCAGTAAGTCAGTCAAGTCATTCAGTCAGTAAGTCAGTCAAGTCATTCAGTCAGTAAGTCAGTCAAGTCATTCAGTCAGTCAGTAAGTCAGTCAAGTCATTCAGTCAGTCAGTAAGTCAGTCAAGTCATTCAGTCAATAAGTCATTCAGTCAGTAAGTCAGTCAAGTCATTCAGTCAGTAAGTCAGTCAAGTCATTCAGTAAGTCAGTCAAGTCATTCAGTCAGTAAGTCAGTCAAGTCATTCAGTCAGTAAGTCAGTCAAGTCATTCAGTCAGTAAGTCATTCAGTAAGTCAGTCAGTCAAGTCAATGTCAGTCAGTCAGTAAGTCAAGTCAGTCAGTAAGTCAGTCAAGTCAGTCAGTCAGTAAGTCAGTCAAGTCATTCAGTAAGTCATTCAGTAAGTCAGTCAAGTCAGTCAGTAAGTCAGTCAGTAAGTCAGTCAAGTCAGTAAGTCAGTCAAGTCATTCAGTCAGTAAGTCAGTCAAGTCATTCAGTCAGTAAGTCAGTCAAGTCATTCAGTAAGTCAGTCAAGTCATTCAGTCAGTAAGTCAGTCAAGTCATTCAGTCAGTAAGTCAGTCAAGTCATTCAGTCAGTCAGAAAGTCATTCAGTCAGTAAGTCAGTCAAGTCATTCAGTCAGTAAGTTAGTCAAGTCATTCAATCAGTAAGTCAGTCAAGTCATTCAGTCAGTAAGTCAGTCAAGTCAGTCAAGTCATTCAGTCAGTAAGTCAGTCAAGTCATTCAGTCATTCAGTCAGTCAAGTCATTCAGTCAGTAAGTCAGTCAAGTCATTCAGTCAGTAAGTCAGTCAAGTCATTCAGTAAGTCAGTCAAGTCATTCAGTCAGTAAGTCAGTCAAGTCATTCAGTCAGTAAGTCAGTCAAGTCATTCAGTCAGTAAGTCATTCAGTAAGTCAGTCAGTCAAGTCAATGTCAGTCAGTCAGTAAGTCAAGTCAGTCAGTAAGTCAGTCAAGTCAGTCAGTCAGTAAGTCAGTCAAGTCATTCAGTAAGTCATTCAGTAAGTCAGTCAAGTCAGTCAGTAAGTCAGTCAGTAAGTCAGTCAAGTCAGTAAGTCAGTCAAGTCATTCAGTCAGTAAGTCAGTCAAGTCATTCAGTCAGTAAGTCAGTCAAGTCATTCAGTAAGTCAGTCAAGTCATTCAGTCAGTAAGTCAGTCAAGTCATTCAGTCAGTAAGTCAGTCAAGTCATTCAGTCAGTCAGAAAGTCATTCAGTCAGTAAGTCAGTCAAGTCATTCAGTCAGTAAGTTAGTCAAGTCATTCAATCAGTAAGTCAGTCAAGTCATTCAGTCAGTAAGTCAGTCAAGTCAGTCAAGTCATTCAGTCAGTAAGTCAGTCAAGTCATTCAGTCAGTAAGTCAGTCAAGTCATTCAGTCAGTAAGTCAGTCAAGTCATTCAGTCAGTCAAATCATTCAGTCAGTCAAGTCATTCAGTCAGTCAAGTCATTCAGTCAGTAAGTCAATCAGTCAGTCAGTCAAGTCAGTCAGTCACACAAACTTATGTTTACCTCTTTTTATGTGTACAAAGTAACACTTCATTACAGCCACGGGTTATGTCTTGTCTAATATCTTTTTCTTTGTTAATTCTAAGACTTAAATGCTTATACCTTTTCTTGCCACTTTGAGCAACACTGTGATTGCTTGGCAGATACACGATATATTAATTTAAAGATCAAAACACAATTCACTCTCTCAGAGGACTTTTTTTTGACGCGTATGAAATACATACGAATGCTGGGATGGTGGGTTCCTGGGTGGCTGGAGATGGCCGGTGGTGTCCCCCGCTGAACAACAACAAGGCTGCTTGTGGGAATGGTTATTTGTTTTTCCTTCCCGCAAACTGTAAGTAAGTTTATTCAGGTATACACAGATACAGTTACGAAGATTATCATACATAGCAGCATATGTGTAGAGAACCTAGGATAACCCAAAAAAGTCAAAGTGACTTATTTCCTTTGTCAGACTTTTTTTGGGTTATCCTAGGTTCTCTACACATATGCTGCTATGTATGACAATCAATGTAACTATACTTACCTAATTGTGGTTGCAGGGGTCGATACTCAGCTCCTGGCCCCATGTATCTGAATAAACTTACAGTGGTTTAACCTACTGCAGGCGACCGCACGCTCAAAATTTTTCCCCTCCAGCGAATCGCGTAATATAAGGTTTACATCGTGTTAGATAAAAATGTGCCGCAATTCTTCAATCGCGTAATACCCAAAACGCGCAACATAAAGTCGTGCTAAATGAGGGTCTACTGTATTTACTTGTTTTGGACAATTATTTGAATTCAATATTGCACTGGTTGAAATTTTAGAATTTATAAAAGACAATAAGAGGTAAATGAATGTAAAGAACTATTTTAAGAGAATATAGAGATTAATTATACAAAGTAAAGTGGACTATTAGTAAAAAAGGTTTTAATCAAATTTTAAGTAAATAATGTGATTACTAATATTGTATATAGTTAAGGTTGGAAAATGGTGATGGTAAATATGTATTAAAAATATATAGAAAATAATTGCAATTAAAAAAAAGTTATATATAAAGCAAGTTACATATACAATGAGCTCAGCTCACTCAGATAAGCTTTAAACGGTAAATTTGTGCCTAGATATCAGAGAATACATCTATGTGGTAAGTGTGCACCACTTAAAACAAATCCTGCAGCAAACAGTGCATAATGAGAAAAAAAAAACTGAAACCGTAATTTTCGATTAAAACAGCGAATTTGCAGTGTTTTTTCGTATACTTTTTATAGTTGTATTTGCGATTTATTGGTCTCCTTTGATAGAATGGAAGATATATGACAGATATAGAGATAATTTTGATTGGTTTTAGTATTGGAAATGCCTTGAAACTGAGCTCAAAGTAGCGGAAATGTTAAATTTTGGGCCGATGTTCAAGAGTAAACAAATGACCTCATACGTCTAATATGCGCCAGCTGGTGGGTCTAATATACGTTCACAAATGTGGTGATATTATTTGTACAATTATTACAATATTGCATAACAGTAAATCTTCCATTTTTTGGTTTGAATAAAAATTCATTATGTGAATAAAAATAAAAATGGAATTCATTTGTAAAGACTGAAAAAGTAACTAATGAACAGAGGAAATGTTAGTTTAGTGCCAGGAATGCCTGCATTGTTTATTCTGCACCCTATTTTGAAATTGGAATATTTTGAACTTTGAGTTAAATTGGCTAAATTACCAATTTCCAATCACTTTATTTTGTAGTTGAAGCAGTTGACTGGGCGATTTCTTGTGCTCAATCGATAGAATAGAAGTAATACTAATGAAATAGCTAAGAATTTGGTCGACTGAAATAATGTAATTGGCCTAAAATGGGAGTCAAAGTCGGCAAAATTGCCGATGTGTAAATATCGCTGACACATCAAAATTCGCAAGAGCATAATTTCGTCAATTTTCAATCAAATTTCGTACTTTTTGTTTTATTACCTTCAGAAAAAGATTTTCTACCATTTCATAAGAAAAAATAAGATTTTTTTTTTTTTTTAATTCTTAGAC
The DNA here is from genome assembly GCA_009830355.1 of Cherax destructor. Lineage (NCBI taxonomy): Eukaryota > Metazoa > Arthropoda > Malacostraca > Decapoda > Parastacidae > Cherax > Cherax destructor. The sequence continues at coordinate 39,885 of WNWK01014219.1, read as the reverse complement.
ACTGGTGCACCCCTTCCAAAAATGGCCTTGGACCCTGAAAGGGTTAAGAAGCATAGTGGCATATACAGTGTGATAAGGCATGGTGAGGCTGCCAGTTCTGACATATGTGCGGCTGAAAAGTATGTGGAGGAATTTAAAGACTATGTAGAGGCTGAAGGATTCTTCCCCCAACAAGTGTTCAATTGTGACGAAACAGGCCTGTTTTGGAAGAAAATGCCAAACAGGACCTACATTACACGAGAAAAAGGCACTGCCAGGACACAAGCCCATGAAAGACAGGTTAACTCTTATGCTGTGTAATAATGCTAGTGGGGATTTCAAAGTGCAGCCTTTACTTGTGTATCACTCTGAAAATTCCAGTGTGTTCAAGAAATACAGTGTTGCCAAGGCTAATTTGTGTGTGATGTGGAAGGCTAACACTAAGGCATGGGTCACGAGGGACATTTTCCTTGATTTGTTCAATGAAGTGTTTGGCTCCAGTGTGAAGAAATACCTCCTGGAAAATAAATTGGAACTCAAGTGCCTCGTGGTAATGGACAATGCTCCTGCTCATCCTTGAGACTTGGAAGAGCAAATTGTGGAGAAGTTTAGTTTCATCATAGTGAAGTTCTTGCCCTCTAATACCACTCCTCTCCTCCAGCCCATGGACCAGCAGGTCATTTGTAACCTCAAAAAACTGTACACCAAAGCAATGCTTCAAAGATGCTTTGACATAACGTTGGACACTGAATTGACCCTAAGAGAGTTCTGAAAAGATCACTTCAATATCCTTTATTGCATAAACCATATAGGGAAGGCTTGGGAGGAAGTGACCTCCAGGACTTTGAACTCTGCTTGGAAAAAATTGTGGCCAGACTGTGTCCCAGAGAGGGATTTTGAAGGGTTTGGGGCTGACCCTCAGGACCCTGAGCCTGTTGTGGAAAAAATTGTGGTGCTGGAGAAGTCCATGGGGTTGAAGGTTACTAGCGAGGATGTGGAAAAGTTGGTGGAGGACCACAATGAAGAGCTAACCACTGCAGATCTGCAAGAGCTTCATCTGCAACAGCAACAGGCCACAGCTCGGGAAATTCCTTCAGAGGAGGAGAAAGAGAGATGGAAGACATTGCCTTCTTCAAAGATTAAGGAGATTTGTGCCAAGTGGACTGATGTGCAAAGATTTATGGATCATTTTCACCCTGACAAAGCTGTTGCAGGCCGTGTTGGCAACATGTACAATGACAATGTGGTGTTCCATTTCAGGAAAGTTTTAAAGAAATGCCAGACACAGAGCTCTCTGGACAGTTATTTTGTGAGACAGGGTCCAGTGACTCTCAAGCTGGTTCTTAGCCCTTTCAGGGTCGGTGTCATACTAGTAGAGCTTGAGAGCCAGGGTTGGTGCCTAACTTGATCGCCTAAATTTTAGCGCCTTCAAATCTAGCGAGAGAAAGCTGGTAGGCCTACATATGAAAAAATGGGTCTGTGTGGTCAGTGTGCTCAGTATAAAAAAATTCCTGCCCCATACAGTGCATAACGAGAAAAAAAACTCCGACCGTATTTTTTGTTTAAAACAATGACTTTGCAGTCTATTTTCGTAGGGTATTTATTGTTGTATTCTTGTTTTCTTGATCTCATTTAAAAGAATGGAAGATATGTTACAGAAATGGAGATGATTTTGATTGGTTTTACTATGGCAAGTATCTTAAAATTGAGCTCAAAGTAATTAAAATGTTTGATTTTTGCCGATGTTCAAGAGTAAACAAATCACGCCACGCGTCCAATACACGTCAACTGGTGAGTCTAATATTTTTTCACAAGTGCGGTGATATTATTTATACCATTTTTACAATGATGCAGTAGTATACATAACAGTAAATCTTCTCTTTTTGCGAGAATAAAAATTCAAAATGGAAAGCAAAAGTAATGTAAGAGGGGCCTGGAGACATGACTAATGAACAGAGAAAATTTTATTTTAGTACCAGTAATGTCTGCCTTGTTTATTCTGGACCCCATTTTGAAATTGGCATCGTTTGAAATTTGTGTGAAATTAGCCAAATTGCCAATTTCTGACCACTTTATCGGGTAGTTGTAATTGGTAAATGGGCAGTTTCTTGTACTCAATCGATAGAATAAATGGAGTTCTAGTGAAATAGCTGATTTTAGTAGACTGCAACATTGGAATTGGCCGAAAATAGGGCTCAAATTGAGCAAAATCGCTGATGCTTAAATTTCGTCGAGACCGCTAACTTCACGAGAGCATAGTTACATAAGTTTTGCATCAAATTTCATATTGTTGGTGTCATTATGATTGGAAAAAGATTCTCTATCATTTCTTATGAAAAAATAATTTATTTTTCTAAAAAATTTTCTACCCTTAGAATGAGTTTGGGAGAGGGCCTCTCGACCCTGAAAGGGTTAAAAAAAAAAAGAAGAGAAGTAACCTTGGCAAAGGACTTGGTACCTGAGGTCTTTATGGAAGGGGATTTCCCTTCCAAACAATAACAAAACTTCCATCCTCTCCCCTCCTCCCGTCTTCCACACATCAACAACTCTTCAATAAATTTAAGTGTCATGGTTTTCTTGTTTTATTTTTCATGTCTTACTGTTTTCTGTGTAATTAAATGTATATTTGATGTACAAAAATATTTTATTTTAATACTTTTGGGTGTCTGGAATGGATTAATTGAATTTCCATTACAGCGGAACCCTGAGTTTCGAACATAATCCATTCCAGGAGCTAGTTCTCAACTTGAAACGTTCGAAAGTTGAATAAATTTTTCCCATAAGAAATAATTGAAATACAATTAATCCATTCCACAAACCCAAAATATTAAAAAAAAAAAAAAACTTTTTAATGAGAATAATTATACAGTAGATCATCATTTAGCACGAGATTATGTTACACATTACGGGTATTGCACGATTGAAGAATTGTGGCACATTATTATCTAACACGACGTAAAAATGATATTACACGGTTCACGGGAGTGGAAAATTTTTTGAACGCACGGTAGCCCGCGGTGTGTTAAACCATTGAGTCAGTGGGGGTCCTACTGAGGGTGGCTATGATCCACAACAAGTGTTTAATGCTGACGAGACAAGTGTTTTCTGGAAGAAAATGCCAACATGAACTTATATCAGTCAGCAAGAGAAAAGTGCACCAGGCTTCAAGACAGCAAAGGATCGCTTCACCTTGCTCCTTTGCGGTAATGCATCAGGTGATTTCAAGTGTAAGCCCATGTTTATTTACCGCTCTAAGAATCCTCATGCTTTGAGGAAAAGGGAATTTGTTTTTCCTTCCCACAAACTAAGTTTATTCAGGTATAGAGATAGTTACATTGATTATCATACATAGCAGCATAAGTGTAGAGAACCTAGGATAACCCAAAGTGTTATCCTAGAGAACCTAGGATAACCCAAACTTTGGGTTATCCTAGGTTCTCTACACATATGCTGCTATGTATGATAATCTTTGTAACTGTATCTGTGTATACCTGAATAAACTTACTTACAGTTTGCAGGAAGAAAAAAACAAATAACCATTCCCTCAAGCGGACGGTGCTAATGTTGTGGAACAGCTGGGGAGACCACCCGCCTTCCCAGGCTACCCCTCCCCCAACAACACCCCACCATCCCAGCATTTGTATTCCATACGCGTCAAGCCAGCTGTTTGTGAAGAAGAGGAGTGAATTGTGTTTTGATCTTTAAATTACTATATCTTGTATTTGCCAAGCAATCATGTCACCCAGTAGGCATACCAGTGTTGCTCAAAGTGGCAAGAAAAGCTATAAGCATTTATTAAGTCTATTAGACAAGACAATCTGTGGCTGTAATGAAGTGTTACTTTGTACACATAAAAAGATGTAAACATAAGTTTGTGTGACTAACTTACTGACTGACTGGACTGACTTACTGAATGACTTGACTGACTGAATGACTTGACTGACTGAATGACTTGACTGACTGAATGACTTGACTGACTGACTGACTGAATGACTTGACTGACTGACTTACTGAATGTCCTGACTGACTTACTGAATGTCTTGACTGACTTACTGAATGTTTTGACTGACTTACTGAATGACTTGACTGACTTACTGAATGACTTGACTGACTAACTGAATGACTTGACTGACTGACTTACTGAATGACTTGACCGACTGACTTACTGAATGACTTGACCGACTGACTTACTGAATGACTTGACTGACTGACTTACTGAATGACTTGACTGACTGACTTACTGAATGACTTGACTGACTGACTTACTGAATGACTTGACTGACTTACTGAATGACTTGACTGACTGACTTACTGAATGTCTTGACTGACTTACTGAATGTCCTGACTGACTTACTGAATGTCTTGACTGACTTACTGAATGACTTGACTGACTTACTGAATGACTTGACTGACTGACTTAATGAATGACTTGACTGACTGTCTTACTGAATGATACTGAATGACTTAACTGACTTACTGAATGGACTGACTTACTGAATGACTTTATTAAAGTTAGAGACACTCAGTACAACCATCGACTTCAGTTCCAGAATCTCTACTATCCACCTCAGCCCAGTAGGGCCACAGCATAACTCTCCACTCTCTTCACAATCATCCACAAACATCAGCACCCACAATTTAAAGTAAATACTATTATTTCTGTTACATTTGTAGTCTTAAGCAGTAAAAACAACATAATACATCACGATAATGAACTACAATTACATATTCTCTTTTATATTTGTAAGATCTGTTGGTCGAAAAAAAAACTTGTTTGGCTTTTTGGGGACTCTCAGGAACGTAACCCTATTTTTCCCATAAGTTTTTTTAATTATCTAACACGATTTTACCTAACACGATGTTTTCAGGACCGTAACTACTGTGCTAAATGAGGGTCTACTGTACTAATCATATTAATTACTCCAACCATTTCATTAGCCAGTTCAATTAGTAAATCATCAATATTGTAAAAAAATCCTATTCAGTCAACCCCCGGTGATAGACGGCGTCGGAGATCGTCCAAATCGGTGTTAGACAGGTTTTTTAATGAGAATTTTGGCTCGGTAATAGACAAGCCGCTCGGAGTCGGCGATTCGTCCTGGACGCATAAGCGTGGCCCGTGGCCCAGCTGGGCGCCCAGGCACTCAGTGTGCTATTGTTTACAAGCGAGCGACCACCACCAACGCATTCATACCAGTATATTGTCATTATTCCACTGTTTTTAGTGCTTGCATCTGCTAAATAAGCCACCATGGGCCCCAAGAAAGCTCCTAGTTCCAGCCCTGTGGTAAAGAAAGTGAGAAATACGGTAGAATTGAAGGAGATCATTGCAAAATATGAAAGTGGAGTGCGAATCACTGAGCTGGCCAGGCTCTATGGCAAATCCCATTCAACCATCTGTTCCATTATGGCCAAGAGAAAGGAAATCAAGGACGCTGTTGTTGCGAAAGGTGCAAGTATGGTCACAAAACAGAGATCTCAAGTGCTGGAAGAAGTGTAAACTTTGTTGTTGTTGTGGATCAACGAGAAACAGTTAGCAGGAGATAGTGTTTCGCAGGCGATATGTGAAAAAGCAAGGCAGTTGCATGATGATCTCGTTAAGAAAATGCCTGCAACGAGTGCTGAAGTGAATGAATTTAAAGCCAGCAAAGGCTGGTTTGACAGATTTAAGAAGCGAAGTGGCATACATAGAGTTGTGAGGCATGGTGAGGCAGCCAGTTCTGACAAAAGTGCGGCTGAAAATTACGTGAATGAATTCGTGGGGTACATAGAGGCTGAACAATTCCAACCCCAACAAGTGTTCAATTGTGACGAAAAAGGCCTGTTTTGGAAGAAAATGCCCAAGAGGACCTTCATTACACAGGAAAAGGCACTCCCAGGACATAAGCCTATGAAAGACAGGCTAACTTTGATGCTTTGTGCCAATGCCAGTGATGATTGTAAAGTGAAGCCTTTACTGGTGTATCATTCTGAAAATCCCCGAGTGTTTGGCAGATGCGGTATCAGCAAGTCTAATTTGTGTGTGATGTGGAAGTCTAACAAAAAGGCATGGGTTACTAGGGACATTTTCTTAGATTGGTTCAAAAACGTGTTTGGCCCCAGTGTGAAGAAATATCTCAAGGAAAATAATTTGCCACTTAAGTGCCTCCTGATAATGGACAATGCTCCTGATCATCCTTGAGACTTGGCAGAGGAAATTGTGCAGGACTGTAAGTTCATCAAAGTGAAGTTCTTGCCCCCTAATACAACTCCTCTCCTCCAGCCCATGGACCAGCGGGTCATTTGCAACTTTAAAAAACTCTACACCAAAGCAATGTTTCAAAAGTGCTTTGATGTGACCACAGACATGGGTATGACCCTAAAAGAGTTTTGGAAAGATCATTTCCATATCCTGCATTGTGTAAACCTTATAGGTAAGGCTTGGGAGGGAGTGACTACCAGGACTTTGAACTCTGCCTGGAGAAAATTGTGGCCAGACTGTGTCCTAGATTTTGAAGGGTTTGGGGCTGAGCCTCAGAAATCTGAGCCTGAGCCTGTTGTGGAAGAAATTGTGGAACTGGGCAAGTCCATGGGGTTGGATGTTTGTACCGAGGATGTGGAACAGTTGGTGGAGGAGGACAATGAAGAGCTAACCACTGAAGATCTGCAAGAGCTTCAACAGCAACAACAGACCACAGTTCAGGAAAATGGTTTAAAGGAGGAGGAGGAACAGAGATGGAAGAAGGTGCCTTCTTCAAGGATTAGGGAGATCTGTGCCAAATGGGCTGATGTGCAAGGCTTTATGGATCATTATCACCCTAACCAAGCTGTTGCAGACCGTGTTGGCCACATGTACAATGACAATGTGGTGTTCCATTTCAGGGATGTTTTAAAGAAACGCCAGACACAGAGCTCCCTGGACAGATTTTTTTGTGAGAGAAAGTTCCAGTGACTCTCAACCTGGTCATACTGGCATTAAAAGAAAAAGGCCAGTAACCCCAGAAAAGAACTTGCCACCTGCAGTGTTAATGAAAGGGGATTCCCCTTCCAACACTAGCATACTACTCCATCCTCTCCCCTCCTCCCATCTTGCACACATCAACAACTCTTCAATAAATGTAAGTGACATGTATTATATTATATTTCTTTATTTGTCATAAAATTGTGTATATAATTTAATGTCAAAAAGTTCTAAAAAATATTTTATTTTAATACTTTTGGATGTCTGGAACAGATTAATTTTATTTCCATTATTTCTTATGGGGAAATTAGAATCGGAAATTGACCAAACCGGTGATCGACAGGCCCTCTGGAATGGATTACCGGCGATAACCGGGGGTTCACTGTATCTCTGTGAAAAATTGTTCAAAATTGTAATAATCCAATAGTTAATAAGAATAATTAATCTAGTATAATATTATTAAGTTTAGCATATTCCATTGTTCTTAAGTCTAGTTATAGAATCACATTAAATCTTATGATTACGGGCAATGATCCTGACATCAACCTATTATTAAATGACTTACATGATTCCAATAGCAACTGTAATTACTACATAGCAGATTAAGCAAAGACATTACTCAGAGCCAACAATAACATAACTATCTTTAATTACAATGTTAGATCTTTGAGCAAACATTATGATGACCTCACAGCACTACTCCAATCCCTACAGACCAATATGTCAATCATCACACTCACTGAGACCTGGCTAAAGCCTGGTATTACAGATGTCTATGCCATCCCAGGTTACACAGCCATACACAACTGCAGGACAGATCAGAGAGGGGGTGGAATAGCTATACGTATATTACTCAGATCAACTTGAATGTATCAATAACTCTTGCACAAGGAATGAGCATGGAGAATATATTATAGCTAAATTTAAATCAAAAGACCTGCAAAAACCCTTCACAGTGATAAACATCTACAGACTACCACAGTCAAACATTCACCACTTTAGTGAAAAATTAGGAAACCTGATAACTGATGCACACATGAACAAAGACCATTTGCTGCTCACAGGAGATTTCAACATAAATCTCCTGCATGACCAGGTCCCACAGGTAACAGAATTCACAAATACTATGAGCAACTGCTTGTTACTACCAACAATATCAAAAACTACAAGAATCTCTGAGACTAGTATCTCATTATTAGACCACATCTGGACTAACACTATATCCCCTCTAAAATCAGGCATAATCACAGACAACACCACAGACCACTACCCGACCTTTCTCATAACCAACCTATGTAATTTGCCCCAAGATATTACAAAAGTTACCTTCAGATTACATAAATAACGAGACAGTTGTAAATAACTTTATAGCAGCTATGATTAACATCGACTGGAATAATGAGTTAGAAACATATTCAGATACTAATGAATGCATCAATAATTTCCTTAAAAAAAACCACCACCTCTATAACAAACAATGTCCTAAAAAAATCTAAAGAGATCACAGTTAAGAGACTCAACAATCCCTGGCTAACACCCAGCATCCTTAAATCCATTAACAAAAAGCACCAATATGAAAAAACAATACAGAAGGGGTCTAATAACCAGATAACAATCCAAACGCTACTCATCAATCCTTACCAGCCTGATAAGGTCAAAAAAATTGTATTATGAGAACAGACCACAAAACATTAAAGGTGATATGAAAAAGTCCTGGACAACCCTATCTGCAATTCTAGGAAATAAAAAGATATCCAAGAACAATACCATCAAATTATCAAAAACAGATGAACCCCTACTCTCACCAACTGAGACAGCTAACACACTTAATGTTTTCTTCTCCACCATAGGAAAGAATCTAGCGAGTAAAATCCCAAGCTCGAACATCCGTCCATCAGACTACCTCACCAATACTTACCCTGATACACTATTCCTAGCTCCTACCAACCCAATAGAAGTCTCACTCATAATCAACACCCTTAAAAACAAGGCAGGAGACATAAAGTGCTTACCACCTTTTATATACAAAAAAGCTTCACAGGTACTGTCACCAATTATTGCAACACTCTTCAATAAATCCATTGAAACCGCTACCTTCCCATCAATTCTCAAAATAGCAAGCGTCACCCCGATCCACAAAGGAGGTGATCAAACAGACTTGAATAATTATAGACAAATATCTAATTTACCACTGCTTTCTAAAATCTTCAAAAAATTAATTCATAGACAGATCTATTCCTACCTCGTCTCCCACAACGTACTCAACCCCTGTTAGTTTGGATTCCGGACTAACAAGAGCACAAATGATGCCATTATACACATGCTAGAGTTAATATACACCGCACTTGAGAAGAAAGAACTCCCACTGGGAATCTTCATTGATCTACGCAAAGCTTTTGATACAGTCGACCATGATTTACTGCTCACAAAATTAGCACACTATGGTATAAGAGGGCACTCACTCAACTACCTAAAGTCATACCTTAATAACAGAAGCCAATATGTGTACACAAATGGAGTGAACTCTTCCACACAACAAATTACAGTCGGAGTCCCTCACGGAAGTGTACTGGGTCCACTCCTATTCCTCATTTACATCAATGATCTACCGAATGCATCACAACTACTCAAACCCATATTATTTGCAGATGACACAACGTATGTCTTCTCTCACCCAAATCCAGTCATACTGGCCAACACTGTTAATGCCGAATTACAGAAAATATCAACATGGATGACGACTAATAAGCTTACTCATAATACTGACAAGACCTACTTCATACAGTTTGGAAACAGAGCCACAAATGTTCCACTTAACATAACGCTCAATGGTTCACCCATCACAAGACTCACAGAGGGAAAATTCCTAGGAATCCACATTGACAGTAGCCTCAAATTCCAAACACACATACAGCAAATTTCCAAGAAAATCTCAAAGACAGTAGGCATACTATCAAAGATACGTTACTATGTGCCTCAATATCACTATATGCACTATATCACTCGCTCATCTACCCTTATCTCACCTATGGAATCTGTGCATGGGGATCAACAACATTAAATCACCTTAGACCACTCATAACCCAGCAAAAGGCAGCAGTCAGAATGATAACAAATTCCCACTCTAGACAGCATACTCCACCAATATTCAAAAGCCTCAAACTACTCACCATAAACAACATTCACACTTATTCTTGTGCCTACTACATACATAGAACTCTACACTCTAATATAAACCCTCCACTCAAAATTCTCCTCACCAACTTTAATAGGACCCATGACCACAACACAAGACACAGATCGCTTTTTGATATACCCAGAGTCCATATCAACCTATGTAAAAATTCTATGCACATAAAGGGCCCCAGAATCTGGAATTCATTACCAGTAAATACTTAAATAACATTGTCTGAAAATCATTTTAAGACTGTTCTCAAAAACCACCTACTCACCCTAAACTAAATACTCATACTGTAAATTACTTTAAAAAATGTTCAATATTATTTTCCTTAAGTTAATTTCAATATTTACTATTAATTACCATCCTACTAAACACTTGTTACAATGTAATATCATCATATTGTAATTTGAACATTGTAACATCATCATATTGTAATTTGATCAATCTAATATTTATATAAAACAAACTCAATCAATTTCTCTAATATTATGTACATAGTCTATAAGTCATTAGATTAAGCTGCCCTTAATGCCATGGCATGTCAGTGGCTCTCTTTGCACTTCAGTTTATGATTGTAATTACTAAATCTATGTAAACTTGCAATAAAATAAAATATTTGTATTTGTATTTGTAACGGCTTGATAAAACTCCTGGAGAGCGAAACATTGCTACAATAAAATGTCACATTAGTTGCACTTGTGTCCTTTTACTTAACAGAAGGCAGATAGACAAGAAGGAAGGCAGGCAAAAACAGAACGCAGGTAGGTAAGAACGAAGGGAAGGCAGGCAATGAGGAGAAGGAAGCCAGGCAAGAACAGAAGGCAGGTAGGTAAGAACGAAGGGAAGGCAGGCAATGAGGAGAAGGAAGCCAGGCAAGAACAGAAGGCAGGTAGGTAAGAATGAAGGGAAGGCAGGCAATGAGGAGAAGGAAGGCAGGCAGGCAAAAAGAGAAGGATAGACAAGAAGGAAGAGAAGGCAGATAAACAAGAAAGAAGAGAAGGCAGATAAACAAGAAAGAAGAAAAGGCAGGTAGATAAGAAGAAAGGGAAGGCAGGTAGGTAAGAAGAAAGGGAAGGCAGGTAAATAAGAAAGGGAAGGCAGGTAGGTAAGAAAGGGAAAGCAGGTAGGTAAGAAATTAGTTTAATACCTTTATGCACCCCATACCCATGGTGTGGGTGGTAAGTAAGTTTATTCAGGTATACACAAATACAGTTACATAGATTATCATACAAAGCAGCATATGTGTAGAGAACCATCCAGGATAACATAAAAAAAAGTCAGAGTGACTTATTTCATTGGGGTCCTTTTGGTAGTGAAAATATTACAGAGAGGCATAATGGGTCCAGGGACTGGACCTCAAAGTTATGATAATAATAATAATAATAATAATAATAATATTTTTATTTCAATGCATGTTACAAGTGTACATTGTTATTGGTAGTTACAATTATAAAACTGTAATGCAAGGAGAGCCACTGGCATGCCATGGCATTAGGGGCAGCTTATTCTAAAGACTTATTCACTAAAGACTTAATGCTAGAGAAATTGATTGAGTTTATTCTAGTTCTGTATTATTTAAAATTTCAATCTGATTATACATACAATAAAAAGACAATACAAGAGAAATTGGTTGAGTTTAGTTTAGTTGTATATTTTAATTCAAGTTACAATATGTTGATGCATTACTAGTATAATAACAATACTAGAAAATTTATTGAGTTTCTTCTAGTTATATATTTTATTTCTATTTAACAAAATGATGATACTATAATATTTAAATGAACAATATGATGATATGATATTGCAACAAGTGTTAAGGAGGATGACATATAAATTGAGATTATCTTAAGTAAAATAACATTGGGTTTGAAAGTTTGTTACAGTATGAGTATTTAGTATAGTGTGAGTAGGTGATTTTTGAGAAGAGTCTTGAATTGATTTTCGGACAAGGTTAACTTAATATTTACTGGTAATGAATTCCAGATTCTGGGGCCCTTTATGTGCATAGAATTCTTACATTGGTTAGTATGGACTCGGGGTATGTCAAATAGTGATCTGTGTCTTGTGTCATGGTCGTGGGACCTATTAAAGTTGTTGAGGAGAATTTTGAGCGGAGGGTTGATATTAGCATGTAGAGTTTTATGTATGTAGATGGCACATGAATAGGTGTAAATATTTTTTACGGTGAGTAGTTTTAATGTTCTGAATATAGGTGGAGTATGTTGTCTAGAGTGGGAATTTGTTATCATACTGACTGCAGCCTTTTGCTGGGTTATGAGTGATCTAAGGTGATTTAATGTTGTTGAGCCCCATGCACTGATTCCATAGGTGATATAAGGGTAGATAAGAGAATGATATACGTAGTGCAATGAGAGCTGGTTGTGGCACATGATAGCGTATCTTAGATAATATACCTACTGTCTTTGAGATTTTCTTGGAAATTTGTTGTATATGAGTTTGGAATTTAAGACTACTGTCAAGGTGGATTCCTAGGAATTTTCCCTCTTTGAGTCTTGTGATGGGTGCACCATTTAGTGTTATGTTAAGTGGAACATTTGTAGCTTTGTTTTCAAACTGTATGAAGTAGGTCTTGTCAGTATTGAGAGTAAGTTTATTTGTCGTCATCCATGTTGTTATTTTCTGTAATTCGGCATTAACTGTGTTGGCTAGTATGACTGGATTTGGGTGAGAGAAGACATATGATGTATCATCTGCAAATAAAATGGGTTTGAGTAGTTGTGATGCATTCGGTAGGTCGTTTATGTAAATGAGAAATAAGAGTGGCCCCAGGACACTACCTTGAGGGACACCGACTGTAATTTGTCGTGTGGAAGAGTTCACTCCATTTGTGTACACATACTGGCTTCTATTGCTAAGGTACGACTTTAGGTAATTGAGGGGGTGCCCCCTAATACCATAGTGCGCTAATTTTGTGAGCAATAAATCATGGTCGACTGTATCAAATGCTTTGGGTTTGACAAATAAACCTACTCTCAATACTAACAAGACCTACTTCATACAGTTTGGAAACAAAGCTACAAATGTTCCACTTAACATAACACTGTGAGGGTTTTTTTCAGGTCTTTTGATTTAAATTTAGCTATAATATATTCTCCATGTTCATCCCTTGTGCAAGAGTTTTCGATACATTCAAGTTGATCTGTATAATATATTGCTGTTCCACCCCCTCGCTGGTCTGTCCTACAGTTGTGAATGGCTGTGTAACCTGGGATGGCATAGACATCTGTAGTATCAGGCTTTAGCCAGGTCTCAGTGAGTGTGATGATTGACATATTGGTCTGTAGGGATTGGAGTAGTGCTGTGAGGTCATCATAATGTTTGCTCAAAGATCTAACATTGTAATTGAAGATAGTTAAGTTATTGTTGGCTCTGAGTAATGTCTTTGCTTGATCAGCTGTGTAATAGTTACAGTTGCTGTTTGAGTCATGTAAGTCATTTAATAATAGGTTGATATCAGGATCAATGCCTGTAATCATAGGATTTAGTGTGATTCTATAACTAGACTTGATAACAATGGATTATTTTAAACTTAAAGGTATGGTATTAGATTAAAGTCTTACTTGCTAATGGATTAAAACAATTATGTGCAAGTGTTTACAGGAATTTTTACAGTGATATAGGATATTTGAATAATGTTAATGATATACTAATTTAACTGTCTAATGAATGGTTAGAATAATTTCAATGACTAGTATTAAATCGATATGGAAAAAGAATTTTTTTTTTTTTTTTTTATTCCAAATTGCACTGGTTGAAACTTTTAGTTTATGAAAGGCAATAAGAGGTCAATGAATGCAAGGAGCTATTGAACTAATAGTAATAACAGTTTTGACTAATATTTAAAGTAGTTTTGATTAAATTTAAGTTAATAAAGTGACTGAAGTTGGCTAATGGTAAAAGGTATTTTAATATATAGGTAAATGATTGCACTTATCAGGTAGTTGTTTGTAAAGGAAATATAAAGTAAGTCACATACACAATGAGGTAGTTGTTTGAATATAAGAATACAATTAAGCAAATAAAGTGACTGAAATTTGCTTATGGTAAAATGGTATGTAAAAGTATGAGTAAATAATTGCACCTATTTGGTATTAGCTTATAAGAAAAAAATAAACTCAGTTACATACACAATGAGGTAGTTGTTTGATTTTAAGAATAAAAAGAAAAAACAATAGTGAAAAGGTTATAATTAAATTTCAAGCAAAAAGTAATTACTAATACTGTAAATAGTTAAGGTTGGGAAATGGTAATGATAGATATGTATTAAAAATAAAAAAATAAAAGTAAATGGTTACAGACAAGTTAAAAGATATATATATAGTAAAAAATAGGTTATACAATTATATTTAGTGGGAAATTTAATAAAGTGAGGTAGCAGATTATTGGAACAAATATGAAGTTAAATACATTAGTACACAATTTTGAAGTTAATTACATTAATATATAATCAGTTTTGTGAGAAATATAAGATTGTGAGGTTGCAGTTACTAGTACTACTGTTGCTGAACAAGTGTCAAAGGTAATGAACTCGGAATAGATCTGGTCACTATCATGACCAAGTTACAAAGGTAATGAACTCCAGGTAGATCTGGTTACAATCATGAACAAGTTACACAGGTAATGAACTCCAGGTAGATCTGGTCACAATCATGACAAGTTACAAAGGTAATGAATCATCTGCACGTCTATACATGGAAAGGAAGGTTGTCAGGCAAGGACTCCAATGGAACAGAGTTGTGGACGAGTGGAACAAACTCCCGAGTACCGTCATTGAAGTTAAACATAGTGTAGTTTTAAAAATAGGTTAGACAAATACATGAGTGGTGTGAGTTAGACCTGACTGACTGTCACTATTGAGTCAGATGCAGTGCTCCATCTTAAGTGCTTCATTCCTCTTAAGTGGATGTAACTTGCAACTGACTGGCTTTAGCCAGTTACTAGGTTGGATTTGTGAAGGACCTGCCTAGTATGGGCCCTCAGGCCTACTGCAGTGTTCCTCCTTTCTAATGTAAATAAGTCACTCTGACTGTTATGGGTTATCCTGGGTAATGTACACATATGTTGCTATATATGATAATCTATGTAACTGTATTTATGTACCTGAATAAAAATTTACTTACTAGGAAGACAGAACTGTTAAGTGGTATCATCATTATAACAAATTCAATGACACAGTTCTAAAATAGTAAGTAAAACCAGACTTAAATCTTAAAAATCTGAGAGAAGAATAAACCTTACTTACACCTCAATCACTCTCAACTGTCCGTCTAATACCTGTCTAACAGTCCGTCTAATACCTGTCCAACTGTCCGTCAATTACCTGTCCAACTGTCCGTCAAATACCTGTCCAACTGTCCGTCAAATACCTGTCCAACTGTCCGTCTAATACCTGTCCAACTGTCCGTCAAATACCTGTCCAACTGTCCGTCAAATACCTGTCCAACTGTCCGTCAAATACATGTCCAACTATCCGTCTAATACCTGTCCAACAGTCCGTCTAATACCTGTCTAACTACGTCAAATACCCGTCTAACTGTCCGTCAAATACCTGTCCAACTGTCCGTCAAATACCTGTCCAACTGTCCGTCTAATACCTGTCCAACAGTCCGTCTAATACCTCTTCAACAGTTCGTCAAATACCTGTCCAACTGTCCGTCAAATACCTGTCCAACTGTCCGTCAAATACCTGTCCAACGTCCGTCTAATACCTGCTTCAACTGTCCGTCAAATACCTGTCCAACTGTCCGTCAATACCCCTGTCCAAAACAGTCCGTCTAATACCTGTCCAACTGTCCGTCAAATACCTGTCCAACTGTCCGTCTAATACCTGTCCAACGTCCGTCAATACCTGTCCAACTGTCCGTCAAATACCTGTCGCAACTGTGTCAAATACCTGTCCAACAGCCGTCAATACCTGTACAACTGCCATCAAATACCTGTCCAACAGATTCGTTAATACCTGTACAACAGACCATCAAATACCTGTCCAACAGATCGTCTAATACCTGTACAACAGACCGTCAAATATCTGTCCAACAGACCGTCTAATACCTGTACAACAGACCGTCAAATACCTGTCCAACAGACCGTCAAATACCTGTCCAACAGACCGTCAAATACCTGTCCAACAGACCGTCTAATACCTGTACAACAGACCGTCTAATACCTGTACAGTTCCAACTGAGTGTTGTTGTTGTTGTTGGGTTGGTAAGGGTCACTCTCAGTTTACGCTTTATCCAGCTCAACTTCCTGATGGAGATAAATGGTTTAAAACAGACACAAACACATTATAATTCAATGTTTTATTGACAACATTTCTGGCACACAGTGGGTGTTATCTAGTCACAAGAAGATCTACCTGAGCAGAGGCTACATGGTTATATATAAGGAGAATAGTGGCACATATGCAACACTTGGGTATCTTTATTGAGGAAACGTTTCGCCACACAGTGGCTTCATCAGTCCAATACAAAGTAGAAAGGTGTAAGGAGAGGAGGAGTTTGAGGTTATCAGTCCCTCGGCCTGGAGTCGATGTGTTCAGTCCATCAATCTTGTTGGAAGTGACCTTTCTACTTTGTATTGGACTGATGAAGCCACTGTGTGGCGAAACGTTTCCTCAATAAAGATTCCCAAGTGTTGCATATGTGTCTAATTTAACAACTTGTCGGTTCTCTGAACCATTTATCTACAAGGAGAATAGTGACGGAATGGGTAAGTAGGTTTGTTGCTATAATGATGAAGTTACTGACAAGGGGTTGAGCTATGTTGTAAATGTTGTTGTTGGGGTTGAAATTGTTGGATATAAAGAAGAAAGATGATTCTAAGATCTTGTGTCTCTAAGTGTCTTCTTCCCTCACAATGAATCTTGCGTCTTTGTAGTTGATTGAGTGATTGTTTAAGTTTCGGTGTAAAGCACAGACATTCTTCAAGTCTTTCATTCTGCTGCCATATTGGTGTTCTGAAATAATAATAATAATAATAATAATAATAATAATAATAATAATAAATAATAATAATAAGAAGAAGAAGAAGAAGAAGAAGAAGAAGAAGAAGAAGAAGAAGAAGAAGAAGAAGAAGAAGAAGAAGAAGAAGAAGAAGAAGAAGAATTATATAAGTATGGTTTTTATGGGAGGTATTATTATTATTATGGAAGTTGGTTGGGTTTAGAGTTCCAAGAGGTTTCAGAGGCGGCTTGAGCTTGATTTGACCTGACCGTCGGTAAGATGGGGAGGGAAGAAGGATGGGTAAGGATAGAAATATGGGAAAAGGTTGGGGAAGGGTAGGAGGTTAGTTAGTTAGTTACCATTTTGTCCTAGGCACAGTGGGAATATACAGGTGAGTGGCCCGTCCACTCTGGGCGACATGTGCAGATAAACTGCAGGCGTTGTTCATAGGTGTGTGTGATGCTGGGGCGAGTTGTAGCTGCTGATGAGACGGGTGTAGTTGGACTGCAGGAGGCTGGCAGACGGCGGTGGAAGAGGCACAGAAGGCAGCTGTATTAGGGTCGATTGGAGCCACACCCCAGCTTTAGCTAAATAGGAAAGTGCAGGGGAACTTTGTCGTCACAGTGGAGTTTACTCAGAAGAGCCAGAGCAGAGATCATTGAATTTTGTTCTTGAGAGATGAGTTGCGAGGCAGGCACCCATGGGGTCTTCTTTAGCTTTTGTGCGAAGGTGGTATGTTATCATAGTTGAGGTAGCAGTCGAGTTATTGAGGCGGGTGGACTTTACAGTCCCATCTTCGAGTTGCTGAGCAAGGTCTATGTATGGTATTACTTTGCTGAATTGTTTTGTGGTATAGAATTTGACATTCTCGTATTGCCTGTGCTGGTAAGTTGGTTTGGTGGTGGATGGAATAGTTGATTTGGTGGTGGAAGGAATAGTTGATTTGGTGGTGGATGGAGCAGCAGCGGTGTCAGGGACATGCGCTGCTTGGGTGGCTTCTGATTGGTCCGTCTCAGTGGCTGGAGGTGGTGGTGGTGTTGTCTCAGTGGCGGGAGGTGGTGGTGATGTTGGTGGTGGAACATTCTCGATGGTGACGATGTTTGTAGTGGACTTAACGATGTCAGCTGATGGTGGAGATGCTGGGAATGTAAAGCTGGGCATGTTGTTGAGTTTGAATAGTTCATTGATGGTGGTGTTAAATGATCCAGGTGCAGCCACATTGTGTACATGTGCGTACATGATGCAGTAGAGTATTTTGGTGGAGTCGCCTGTGGGCAGAGGTGGTGGTGGTGCAGGGTTGGTGGAGGCAGCCTGAGTGGCCTGGAGAATCTTGGTGGTGTCTGCTTGTATCTTAGTGATGGCAGCATATGTTGTTGCTTGAGCAGTAGGTTTTGTGGGGAATTAAGAGATTACCTGTCTGGGCTTCACCGCCACTTACAACAAAATAATCTCCCGGGGAGTGGACCGACTAGTATAATTTTACCGCGGTTACCCCCGTTGAGGCGTGTGAGAAAACTTGCCCCACTCCTGGTCACATTTAAGGGGACCCTTCGATATTCTCACTCTAAATCCACATCTATCCTTGACCAGTTTATTAAGAATGAGTAACACCAATGGTTACGGTATTGTTAAATTTTGTGGACTGTATGGGTTAATGTCTGACTGATTGGGGAGAAGGAGGAAAGAGTACAACTTAATATCACTCACCCTTTATCCGTGCCATTGCTGTTCACTTGAAGATCCCGTCATTATCATTCCCACCGTAAACCCACATTATCCCAACATACCTACTGGCCAGACGGTTGCTAAGACAATAAGAGTACTTACAGTGGGGAAGAAACAACATTCTTGTCGCTATTCTTCGACGGATCTCGTGGTCCTGCTCGGTAGATTATTCTTCGGGCAAGACGATGATGTTGGTGGTTGTCCCGATGAGTCAAGAGAAGATTGATCCCTTGAACTCTCTTACGCCCACGAGACCGGGCGTTATTTAACGTGGTTGGTCGGGGTAGTGATTCATATCCTCTCACTATACCCCTTGCTTAGAGTTTATACGCAACACTTTACACACTATTCACACGTCGGTTTAATGTCCCATTAATTTACTCTCGTTAGAAGTTAATCCATTAATAATTGCGTGCGATGAACGCTGATCGAAGCGACGCACATTTCCGCCATCAACACCGCCATGACGGCGTCGCTCACTGTTTAACACATTATCACTCTATTATTATAGTTTCTTGGACTTAATGTCCCACATTATGCCCGGCGAATATTCACAACATTCACTATTGTGAAGAGAGACCATTAACCGCGATTTGGTCGTAGTAAACGCCGATTTCCATCTCCATTATACCCAGAGCCCACCCATCGTTCACCTCCATTCACCTTTATCCCACGAGCGCGACTCCTTGGGTCACTTCATTTGACCCATCTTGGCGTACCCACGCCACCGTCGCGATGGTTCTTTCCTCATCTCAAGAAAAATACGAACCAACAGCCACACATTAAGAATATTCACATTAGAAAGGCTATCGAGTATAACCTTTCGGGAAAATACCCAATATTTTCCACACTGCGGCCGGGCAGAGTTCGTTGTTAGACGATTCAAATCGAGTCAGTTTGCAACAGGAGTTTCCAGCCCGCCCGGGACTGAACAGCTGTCTTCCTGGTAGGCCGAACCACACTTTCTGCCTCTGGTATCCCCTGGTCTGCGTCGTCGTCAACATCACTCGTGTCACTTTCCCTTAGGGTTTCGTTCACAGTTGATAGAACTCCCTTTAATTCTAAGGGGATTAACTTATTAATGGTACGTAAACTCTCTTGGCCGCGACACAACACTTTGACATTCCTGACAACACCCTGAGCGTCTGGATACAATGTTACTACCTTACCCAGAGGCCACAATGTTCGAGGTTGCTCAGTATCAATTAACACAATGTCACCCGGTTGAATATTCTGTTGATTAGCCGCTTTTGACGCACCATAAAAATGTTCACGTAGTGTAAGGAGATACTCTTTACGCCACACATTAGACCAGTGATTAATTACTTTATTTAACATCTTAAATTTATCACTTAATACTGTCACATTATTATAATCTTCATCAATTTCCTCAAGATTATCTCTATAGATAGGTGCAGCTTCTAGTTTCCGCCCACATATCAAGTGAGAAGGAGTCAGTACTTCTGCGTCGGGAGTATCAATTATGTACGAGAGAGGACGATTATTTATCCGATTCTCTGCCTCCACTAATACTGCCCGGAATTCTTCCAAGTTAATTCGTTTCCGGTGTAGTACTTTACGCAGACACCTCTTTACTGTACCTATCAGTCTTTCATACAATCCCTAAAGTGTTAACCCTCATTGTTTACTATTTATTATATTCCCTAGATTTTATTTAAAAAAAAAAAAAAAAAAAATCTAACTGCCACAGTTCTTATATTAATTTTTATTATAATAATTAAGGTGCTAACTCAGGTACTAATTTACTTTACTTTCATTGTTTGCTATTATTTTCCCTAGCTCCTTTATTCCCAGCTTTAGTAAACTACCATAGTTCAATTAATTGCATTTGTATAAATTGACTAAGGTACAAATTCACGTGCCAAGAACTCTGTCAAATACCCTGTATCTCTACAAACTCTTATTAAAAATTTGTAATAATCAAATAGTTCCTAAGCATTTATTCTAGTATCATATTATTAAGTTTAGTATTATCTATTCTTCTCAGGTCTAGTTATAGAATCACATCAAATCTTATGATTACAGGAATTGATCCTGATATCAACCTATTATTAAATGACTTACATGATTCCAACAGCAACTGTAACTATTACACAGCAGATCAAGCAAAGACATTACTCAGAGCCAACAATAACATAACTATCTTCAATTACAATGTTAGATCTTTGAGCAAACATTATGATGACCTCACAGCACTACTCCAATCCCTCCAGACCAATATGTCAATCATCACACTCACGTCTGCACAGCAATGGAGGCTGGGCGTTTGGCGGGCTAGCTCCGGGATTTTCAAGGATAGCTCCTGATCAAAGAGGCTGACCAGGTCACGACTGAACAGGACTCTGTGTGAATTGTCTGGGAAGATTCCAAAGCAGCGAGAGGACATCCCAGTGCATCGTTTCAGCGTAAACAGTGGAAGTTTGTGCAGTTTGTGAGGGTTGGGGCTGAGAGTGTCCCAAGTCAGGCGGGAGCAAACAGTGCCTCCTCCCCCACGCCTGCCGGGGGGGAGGGGGCGGGGTGTGTTGGCTGCCCAGTGTTTGGTGAACAGTGACCCTCTCATAACCCCTCACCCCTGTTTCTCACCCACCCAACTCCCAGCGTCGGCGATGGCAGGGGGTGTGCCGGGATGCGGGAGCTTCCACTGCAGGGACAGCGCCGTGGAATTCGACTACGAGGCAGCTGTCAGGTGTGCCACAGGCGGTGTGCACTCGGTTCCTCAGGCTTCGGCATCCGTGCGCACGGTGGATGTCTTGGAGCCCGGGGGCTCCATGTGGGAGCGGCCAGCAGCGCCTCTCAGCGGACGGAGGGCCTGGGATCTGCAATCAAATTGGCGTCCACCTGGGATCTGCAATCAAACTAGCGTCAACCAGGACGTTGACACGTTCCCAGGGCTGCTCTCCCTCGGGCTGCTAGCGATGGTGCTCCTGCAAGCAGCAGATCCTGGTGCAACCTGCTACTGTTTGCAATGGCTGTCTGGCTGTCCTGCCGAAGAGGGACAGGCACCTTGCAACATCTGTTGTTGTGACAATGGATGCATTCCCTAGAATATTGCTCATTACTCTGTCTTTTATTTACCATGTATGGACTTGTTTATGATTCATTACCTTTGTAACTGTCATGATTGTGACCAGCTCTACCTGGAGCTCATTACCTTTGCAACTTGTCATGATTGTGACCTGCTCTACCTGGAGCTCATTACCTTTGCAACTTGTCATGATTGTGACCAGCTTTATTTCATTACCTTTGCAACTTGTCATAATTGTGACCAGATCTAGTTCATTACCGCTGTAACTTGTTCAGCTATCAAAACTTTGGAGTCCAGTCTCTGGACCAATTATGTACCTCTGTAATCTTTTGACTACCGCCCACAGGATGGGTATGGGGTGCATAATAAAGATATTAAACTAAAACTAAACACTGAGACCTGGCTGAAGCCTGATACTACAGATGTCTATGCCATCCCAGGTTACACAGCCATTCACAATTGTAGGACAGATCAGCGAGGGGGTGGAATAGCTATATATTACTCAGATCAACTTGAATGTATCAACAACTCTTGCATAAGGGATGAGCATGGAGAATATATTATAGCTAAATTTAAATCAAAAGACCTGCAAAAACCCCTCACAGTGATAAACATCTACAGATTACCACAGTCAAACATTCACCATTTTAGTGAAAAACTAGGTAACCTAATAACTGATGCACACATGAACAAAGACCATTTGCTGCTCACAGGAGACTTCAATATAAATCTCCTACATGACCAGGACCCACAAGTAACAGAATTCACAAACACTATGAGCAACTGCTTGTTACTACCAACAATATCAAAACCTACAAGAATCTCCGAGACTAGTACCTCATTACTAGACCACATCTGGACTAATACTATAGCCCCTCTAAAATCAGGCATCATCACAGACAACACCACAGACCATTATCCGACCTTTCTCATAACTAATCTTGGTAAATTGCCCCTAGATATTACAAAAGTTACCTTCAGACTACATAACGAGTCAGCTGTAAATAACTTTATAACAGCTATGATTAACATTGACTGGCATAATGAGTTAGAAACATATACAGATACTAATGAATGCATCAAGAATTTCCTTAACAAAACCCACCACCTCTATAACAAACATTGCCCTAAAAAAACTAAACAGATCACAGCTAAGAGACTTAACAATCCCTGGCTAACACCCACCATCCTTAAATCCATTAACAAAAGGCACCAATATGAAAAACAATACAGAAGGGGTCTAATAACCAGAGAACAATCCAAACGCTACTCATCAACCCTTACCAGCCTGATAAGGAGATCAAAAAAATTGTATTATGAGAACAGACTCCAGAACATAAAAGGTGATATGAAAAAGACCTGGAAGACCCTATCTGCAATTCTAGGAAATAATAAGATAGCGAAAAACAACACCATCAAATTATCAAGAGCAGATGAACCCCTACTCTCACCTACTGAGACAGCAAACAGACTTAATGTTTTCTTCTCCACCATAGGAAAGAATCTAGCGAGTAAAATCCCAAGCTCAAACACCCGTCCAACAGACTACCTCACAAACACCTACCCTAATACGCTATTCCTAGCTCCTACCAACCCAATTGAAGTCTCGCTCATAATCAACACCCTTAAAAACAAGGCAGGAGACATAAACAGCCTACCAACTTTTATGTACAAAAAAGCTTCACAGGTACTGTCACCAATTATAGCAACACTATTCAATAAATCCATTGAAGCCTCTACCTTTCCATCAATTCTCAAAATAGCTAGGGTCACCCCGATCCACAAAGGAGGTGATCAAACAGACCTGAATAATTATAGACCAATTTCTAATTTACCATTGCTTTCTAAAATCTTCGAAAAATTAATTCATAGATAAATCTATTCCTACCTCGTCTCACACAATGTACTCAACCCCTGTCAATTTGGATTCAGGACAAACAAGAGCACAAACGATGCTATTACGCACATGTTGGAGTTAATATATACATCACTTGAGAAAAAAGAAGTCCCACTGGGAATCTTCATTGATCTCCGCAAAGCTTTTGATACAGTCGACCATGATTTACTGCTCACAAAATTAGCACATTATGGTATAAGGGGGCACCCACTCAACTACCTAAAATCATACCTCACCAACAGAAGCCAATACGTGTACACAAATGGAGCGAACTCTTCCACACAACCAATTACAGTCGGAGTCCCTCAAGGAAGTGTCCTGGGGCCACTCCTATTCCTCATTTACATAAATGACCTACCGAATGCATCACAACTACTCAAACCCATTTTATTTGCAGATGACACAACATATGTCTTCTCTCACCCAAATCCAGTTATACTGGCCAACACTGTTAATGCCGAATTACAGAAAATATCAACATGGATGACGACTAACAAGCTTACTCTCAATACTGACAAGACCTACTTCATACAGTTTGGAAGCAAAGCCACAAATGTTCCACTTAACATAACACTTAATGGTACACCCATCACAAGACTCACAGAGAGAAAATTCCTAGGAATCCACCTTGACAGTAGCCTTAAATTCCAAACACATATACAACAAATTTCCAAGAAAATCTCGAAGACAGTAGGCATATTATCAAAGATACGCTATTATGTACCTCAATCAGCTCTCCTTGCACTATATCATTCACTTATCTACCCGTATCTCACCTATGGAATCTGTGCATGGGGATCAACAACGTTAAATCACCTTAGACCACTCATAACACAACAAAAGGCCGCAGTCAGAATGATAACAAATTCCCACTCTAGACAGCATACTCCACCAATATTCAAAAGTCTCAAACTACTCACCGTAAAGAACATTCATACTTACTCTTGTGCCTACTACATATATAAAACTTTACACTCTAATATAAACCCTCTGCTCAAAAACTCTCCTCACCAACTTTAATAGGACCCATGACCACAACACACGACACAGATCACTTTTTGATATACCCTGTGTTCATATCAACCTATGTAAAAATTCTATGCACATAAAGGGCCCCAGAATCTGGAATTCATTACCAGTAAATATTAAGATAATCTTGTCTGAAAATCAATTTAAGACTCAACTCAAAAACCACCTACTCACCCAAACCTAAATGATCATACTATAAACTACTTTGAAAAATGCTCATTGTTACTTTCCTATACGATAATCTCAATTTTTAATAATATGTTACTATTATGTTACCCCCTACTCATATTATAAGTTAATGTCAAAAATGCTCAATGTTATTTTCCTTAAGATAATCTCAATTCCATATTATCATTCAAGAATCTTAACACCTGTAACAATCTAAGATCTAATATCATTATATAATAATTTAAACAGTAAAATTTCATCATATTGTAATTTTGAAAATAATTTTTAACTAGAATAAACTCAATAAATTTCTCTATTAAGTACATAGTTTTTAAGGACTAGAATAAGCTGCCCCTAATGCCATGGCATGTCAGTGGCTCTCCTTGCACTCAATTTACATTGTAACTTCCGATACCCATGTAATCTGCAATGAAATAAAATTAAGTCTGTTTGCTGTCTCAGTAGGTGAGAGTAGGGGTTCATCTACTTTTGATAATTTGATGGTGTTGTTTTTCGCTATCTTATTATTTCCTAGAATTGCAGATAGGGTTTTCCAGGTCTTTTTCATATCACCTTTTATGTTCTGGAGTCTGTTCTCATAATACAATTTTTTTGATCTTCTTATCAGGCTGGTAAGGATTGATGAGTAGCGTTTGGATTGTTCTATGGTTATTAGACCCCTTCTGTATTGTTTTTCACATTGGTGCCTTTTGTTAATGGATTTAAGGATGCTGGGTGTTAGCAAGGGATTGTTAAGTCTCTTAGCTGTGATCTGTTTAGTTTTTTTTGGGCAATGTTTGTTATAGAGGTTGTGGGTTTTGTTAAGGAAATTCTTGATGCATTCATTAGTATCTGTATATGATTCTAACTCATTATGCCAGTCAATGTTAATCATAGCTGTTATAAAGTTATTTACAGCTGACTCGTTATGTAGTCTGAAGTTAACTTTTGTAATATCAAGGTGCAATTTACCAAGGTTAGTTATGAGAAAGGTCGGATAGTGGTCTGTGGTGTTTTCTGTGATTATGCCTGATTTTAGAGGGGAAATAGTATTAGTCCAGATGTGGTCTAGTAATGAGGTACTAGTCTTGGAGATTCTTGTAGGTTTTGATATTGTTGGTAGTAACAAGCAGTTGCTCATAGAGTTTGTGAATTCTGTTACTTGTGGGTCCTGGTCATGTAGGAGATTTATAATGAAATCTCCTGTGAGCAGCAAATGGTCTTTGTTCATGTGTGCATCAGTTATCAGGTTACCTAGTTTTTCACTAAAATGGTGAATGTTTGACTGTGGTAATCTGTAGATGTTTATCACTGTGAGGGGTTTTTGCAGGTCTTTTGATTTAAATTTAGCTATAATATATTCTCCATGCTCATCCCTTATGCAAGAGTTATTGATACATTCAAGTTGATCTGAGTAATATATAGCTATTCCACCCCCTCGCTGATCTGTCCTACAGTTGTGAATGGCTGTGTAACCTGGGATGGCATAGACATCTGTAGTATCAGGCTTTAGCCAGGTCTCAGTGAGTGTGATGATTGACATATTTGTCTGGAGGGATTGGAGTAGTGCTGTGAGGTCATCATAATGTTTGCTCAAAGATCTAACATTGTAATTGAAGATAGTTATGTTATTGTTGGCTCTGAGTAATGTCTTTGCTTGTTCTGCTGTGTAATAGTTGCAGTTGCTGTTGGAATCATGTAAGTCATTTAATAATAGGTTGATATCAGGATCAATTCCTGTAATCATAAGATTTGATGTGATTCTATAACTAGACTTGAGAATAATAGATAATACTAAACTTAATAACATGGTACTAGATTAAATTCTTAGTAACTATTGGATTATTACAAATTTTTAATAATTGTTTACAGAGATATAAGATATATGACAGAGATCTTGGCACGTGAATTTGTACCTTAGTCAATTTATACAAATGCAATTAATTGAACTATTGTAGTTTTACTAAAGCTGGGAATAAAGGAGCTTGGGAAAATAATAGCAAACAATGAAAGTAAAGTAAATTAGTACCTGAGTTAGCACCTTAATTATTATAATAAGAATCAATATAAGAACTGTGGCAGTTAGATTTTTTTTTTTTTAAAACTAGGGAATATAATAGTAAACAATGAGAGTTAACACTTTAGGGAATATAATAGTAAACAAAAGAGTAAAACACTTTAGCACCAGAATTACCACCTTAATTATCTTTTAAAGCTTCAAGTAAAGGAGTTATTGGATGAAAGTCAGTACTAGGTATTGATTTGTTGGGAACTATTTCAAGAGAATATATAAATGGGGATTAAATTAAATGGACAGATAGTAAATATGATATAAAATTAACTTAGAAGCAAGATTTGATTTATATTATAAAGTTTAAGCAAGTAATAGCACTAAAAAAAGAAGTACATTGTGTATGAGGTAGTTGGTACTAGCTAGTAAAGTTAGTACAAAAATTTCACAATGTAGTAGTAACATACACTAATACACCACACGTAAATAACAAAAAAGGCACAATACCGTGACTGGAACAATACACACACAACCCGCACATATAAAGAGAGGAGCTTACGACGACGTTTCGGCCCGACTTGGACTATTTACAAAGTCACACTAACACACAGAGACGGTGGAAGGGGTATTTATAGGCAGGCAGACAGGGGAGGGTACAAGAGAGTTGGGTAATAATGGAGTAAGTAGTGGAAGTGGTAGTAGTAGTAATAGTAGTAGTGGAGACAGTCATATTCTAGGAAAGGAGCACTGCAATGAGGCTAGCGGCCCGCAAGGGTAGGACGAGAACACAGAGGGAGGAAAGGTGAATAAAATGAAGGACAAATACAAGGCAAAAGAAAAGAAAGGAAAACCCATAGGAGAAAAAAAAAAAAAGAGAAGGGGGAAGAGATGAAAGAGGAAGGAATCAGGTTAAGTCACGGGTGTTCTGAAGTTTAGAGCATTTAACAATGTAATGAGAGAGGAAAGCATCAACAGAGACAAAGCCAGGGCTAAGATTCATACAGGGAAAGTTGTGTATAAGGGAGGATTCAACAAGGCGGCGACTATGAAAGTTGGACATAGGGTAGACAGTTTTAGCAGAAGACCAATCAATAGGATGACTGTGATCTCTGACATGACAGAAAAGAGCATTATTAGTGTCGGGAAGCCTAACACTATTTTTGTGCTCCTTGAGTCTGTCAGAAAGAGATTGGCCAGTTTCTCCGAAGTACTGCCGCTAGCCTCATTGCAGTGCTCCTTTCCTAGAATATGACTGTCTCCACTACTACTATTACTACTACTACTATTACTACTACTACCACTTCCACTACTTACTCCATTATTACCCAACTCTCTTGTACCCTCCCCTGTTTGCCTGCCTATAAATACCCCTTCCACTGTCTCTGTGTGTTAGTGTGACTTTGTAAATGGTCCAAGTCGGGCCGAAACGTCGTAAGCTTCTCTCTTTTATATGTGCGGGTTGTGTGCGTATTACACCACACGTATATTATGTATTGAGGACAATAGGCTAATCAGTAATGGTAATGTCAGCTTGTCTAAGGAAGTTGGTGAGATCACGTTCGTTAGATATAGAAAATTGCTGACCTGTTGATACTTTTCGAACTAGTATTTTCCCATCACGAGCGAAGCACTGATGGATTTTGTTCTCCAGTTTAAGTTTTCTCAACCTAAACAGAAGGTTTTGACGTTTCCTGGTTAGGCACTCATTGATGTACACTCCACTTTTCACTGTAATTGCTGATTTAATTAGGTCCTTTTTTGTATCATATGAGTGAAGTCTGATCATTATACTAGGTTTACCTTGTTTTCCTAGCAATCGTGTTTCTTTGATTTCATTACTTTGCACATTAACTCGTAGGTGGTCTTGTAATATGTTGATAGCAGTTTCCTTGCACTGGGATTGAGTTATGTCTCTGGGAATGTGGTTGCTGTTTATTATAACTGCATCAGACAAGTTATCTTGTTTGGTTTTGTCATCTTGAAAATCAAGATATTCATCAAGTCGAGTGTGCATGTTGTTATTCCAGTCCTTGATTGCTTCTTCCACCTTCATATTCAGAGTTGTTATTTGATCGGTGTGACTGGTTATAGCTGTTTGCAGAATATTTTCTGTGTCAGTATTTCCTGATGTGATCTTCTCTTTAAGGTTTTGGATCTTGATCTCGAGGTTAGTTAACTTGGATTCATATTTCACTAGTTTTGCTTTGATGTCTTTGTTTTCAGCTTCAAGGGCAATGATGTATTCCCTAATAGTATCAGGAGTAGTCATACCTTGGTGCCCAGGATGGAATCCTACGAAGCTGGTGGGGTTGGTGGGAGAGTCAGCCATGGTTGGTGTTATTGTTGTCGTCGGGACCCGGGCGGGGGTGTGGGGGGGTTGTTGATGCACCGGCTTTCTGTTGTGTAGACATGTTGTGTTTCAAAGTCCTTAGCGTTGGTTTCTTGGTACTGTTGTTGGTTCCTCTGCAATTTCCGCTCATAGTATCACTAGTGAAGCTATGGAGGAGGCTTTATTTCCTTTAGCTTGGGTTAGGCGTTCGTCTGGCAGCGCGGGCGATGTTTGGGTTTGCAGGGTTTGTGTTGTGGGGTTCTTTTCATAGATTTGGTAATATTAACAGACGATGAGCTTGGGTTTTGGTAGCGTTTAATGAGGCGTTGGATATATGGGAGCTGAGAGCCTATGCCTGTGTCCGTCTCGTAGGCTTACCCGGATGGAACTGATCTACTAGGCCGCCCGGCACTGAGGCATTCAAAAGGCAGGCCTATGATTGGCCAATGCCAGATCACATGGGCAGAGGTTGGAAATCACGTGAACAGCCCTGGTGCAGCCGTTAGAAGTACGAACCGTACAGCTCGGGCATGCTACGTATGGCGTCTCGACATACAACTATACAAACTAAGGACAACAGGCAACAACTCTCAGCTGATTCTATACAATGTCAAAGTACACAACAGTTAACATTATACTTCACATGGATATTATCGTGATAGAACAATCTACATTACTATATGATGCATCTTGATACTTGGGAAATTAATTAAATGAGCTCATTCTAGAAAATCATGATAAAAGAGATAAAAAAAAATAATTTGTTCCATCGAACTGTCTTCATGTGATCTACGAATTCTGAGGAAATATATTTACAAGAAGGTAGTGATTAACAGACAAGGTAGATCTGGTGCACTCAAATCTATACTGTTAATTCTCAGAACTCGGAGAGAACATGAACACAAAAAAAAAATTGAGTAATACTAATTAGATATTATAACACACAGTTAAACGCTTACTACATATTTATCTATACAGGTTATTTACATTTAACCCCAACTCTGCTAGGGTGAGATTGATATAGGCTGTATAATTATCATCTCTGGGTGGATCAAACTCTGTTACAATAGGTAACTCGACTTCTGATTGAGGAGGGTCTACACTGATATCAACAAATGATACTTGGGGGTTTCTCAACACTTGTCGTGTACGCAAGGAGTAACGACAATCAGGTTGTTCCTCTGACTCACTACTAGAAGTTGAAGGTACGGGGTCAGACGGATTATCATTGTCAGTCACAACAGTCTGGTTGTCAGGGGCTTCGTCTTCGTCACATACTAACTTCATATGATCTAGATGCGATTCTTTACACTTGCCCGTACTAAGTTCTCTAACTTTATACTTATTGCCCTTGATATGTTCAACTACTCGATATGGGCCAACAAACTTTTGGTCTAATTTAGGCATTGCTGAAGTTTTGTTAAAGTTGAACAACATGACTCTGGACCCTACTTGAACTTTAGTCGGTTTGGCTTTAGTATTAGTTACTCTAGTAAATTCTGCTGTTGACTTATGAAGTGTTTCACGAATTCGTCTGAAAACACTTTGAGCTTGACTGGTACGAACTGCTACGAAATCATCTGGATTGTAAGTCGGTTTCGGATTGGAATATAACAGCTCATAAGGCAAACGATTATCGACACCGTACAGTGCATAATGAGGGGTATCACCTATTGAAGTGTTAAAGGCAGAATTTATGGCACATTGAACATCAGGAATGACTTCATCCCAGGTTACACTATTGGGATTGATGGTAGCTCTTAAGACGTCAAGGACTTTCTTATTAGTTCTTTCTGCTAACCCATTACTGGCAGGATGGTGCGGAACAATGGTTGATTTTGTAATCTTGTATAGTTTACAAAAGTTTTCTAGGATCTCATTACAAAATTCACCTCCATTATCTGTTATGAGGGACTTAGGAGTGGTATGTCTGCTGATTATACGTTCCTTGAATACTTTTGCTACTGTTTCGGCAGTCTTATCTGGGATAGGAACTAACTCACAATATCTGGTAAAGTGATCGACCATCACACACAGATGTTTGTTTCCACTGAGGGAACATTGGAAGTTGGTCAACAGATCTAGTGCAACTCTTTTCCAGGGCTCACTAGTAGTAGGAAAGATCTGGATTGGAATAGGACCCGTGACATTACCTTTATGTTTCATACACACACTACATTTCTTAACATATTCAGTAATATCGGTAGACATACGAGGCCATAAATATATCAATCTGGCTTGTTTCACAGAACGATCCATACCAGGATGTGCAACATCTGGTACATCGTGAACTAGCTGCAAGGCTACTTTCACTAGTGACTGTGGAATTACTAACTGGTATACTCTTCTACTAGGATTACCCAACTCGGTAGTGCGATATAGTAATTCTTGGTTCATGACAAAGTCACTAATGGGTGCTGGTGGCTTCACAGAGAGAATAAGATCTTCCTGGAGCAGGAATCGAACCACACCAGACCACAATTACATCCTCAGCACTAAATGGAGGATCGGCAGTTACTACACTGACATGACGCGACAAAGCATCAGCAACTACATTGGATTTGCATAACTGTATAATTGCGTTCAGCCTTAGTAAGGACTCGGCTAGCAAATGCAAATAATCTCTTAAACTGAGTTTTCTATATTCACTAAGAACTGGGAACACTTTCCTACTGGAGGAATGAACGGCATGGTGGAGTGGAAGGACTCTCGCCGTGGTGCAGCCGTTAGAAGTACGAACCGTACAGGCTGTCTTCCTTAGATCTTCAATTTTGTTAAGGTTTGGGTAGCATGTCTAGTATTCTTGGGTCATTTTGTGATCTACGTAAGTATACAAGCAAGTATACAGCACAATATAGCTTAACTGGTAGGAATTGTTAACTATTATGCATGAGTAACACGAATAATTGCACAATAACACTAAAGAAAAGATAACTCACTGAAAATTGACTTGGCAAGAAAATTCAACACACTAAAATAAAAACAATCTAGCTTTAACTTGAACTAACTGCAAAATGAGTTTTCTTTTCTTTTAAAATATCAACAAGAATTGCAACAGTAAAAAGAACTAAATGCACAACTAATTAAAAAAATTCAATAATGGTTATGGCAAGAGTAACAATCTGATAAAACAAATCACTAAAAAGGTAAATTGCACAAAACAATTTAATTATTCACTGGCAAAAAAACTATAGTAACTTTACTGCATGAATCACTTAGAAAGTTCACTGGAATATGACTTATTACTCTTAGGAGATGACAAGTTACTTGAACATATAGGTAAACACAATAAAAATTGATAAGAACAAAAAAATTACACTAGGGAAAATTATTTGCACACAAAACAAAGATATTAGAAATAAAATAGTTTGAACACTCTTACTCTTAATTGCAAGAAAAGCAAGGTAACTCAATGAAACAGTTACTAAGACAATTTACTAAGAACACTAACTTTAATCAAACTTAAGAGTGAATTTGTTCAACAACACATGAAAACAAATGAAAATTAATAACAAGAAAATTGTTTTAACACTTACAGAAACTGAAGTACATTCATCAACTCAACAACAGTCATGCTCTTTGTTGACTATATATAAGTACTTATTGGAGCAAAATAATATCTTCAGTAAATTATATCACTAGTCTGCAAAAGTAATTCACATTAGCACTATACAAAAATTAACAAGTACACAAAACAATACTGGGAAAAAAAATAAATATTGCTTGGAGGAGAAAATTGATTTATGTAGTACTGTGGCAAGCAAAAATTAATTCCACAATTAACATTAACAAACAAGGGTAAATGAACAAATGAGAACTCTGGGATAGTACACTTGGTGGAAAGGGTTAACAAGAAGGAAAAACACAGGGACAATGCTGGAGGAGAAAAGTTAAATTCTTTTAAAAATTACTACTTGGTGGAATATTCGGACAGTGGATAACTTTAACAAAACTGTACTTACTGCATACTTAGTAACACAACGAAATTCACAGAATTTATAACGCAATAATTAACAAGAGACAACACTAGTGACATAAAAAATTAATGCAAGTATTTAATTTAACACAACACTTGCTAAAAAAAGGTTACACTCCCAGGATAACTCAAAAATATTTTAACTGGCAAAATGTTCTCAAACACACGGAATTGTCTCTAGACTATCTGAAAAATAAAACAACAACACAATAATTGTCTCTAGGTCGCAAAACTTTGACTGAAGCATTGAATAGGGTGGTACTGAAGATTGCTGGCGTCGGCTGCTACTCTCACTCATTGAAATAACGGATAATTGTGCATAAATTGATGAACTAAGAACCTAGGCTTTCTAAAGTTGGCACAAATAGTTCAGAAGAAACACACTCAGGACGCTCGACCTGGTTCGTAGCCAATAACTACCAGGACCCAGTTAAGGGTGAAATTATCCACACTTGATTCTTTGTGTGGTGGGTAGGCGGCTCACGTGGTTGTTGGCGTCTGCCTTAGCATGGGTGGTGGAGGGGGAGGGGTGGCTGGGTGGAGTGGGCCTACACCGTGTCCCGAGCTTGCCTGTGGCTTACGCCGTTTATAAAACACTTGTGAATATAACCTAGGGTGGCTTGAATAACCCAGGATACCACAGGGATGGTATTGTCACTCAGAACAGCAATACACTGGAGTACAAGGGCGGTATAAATGCGTGAACTCACGTGGCTTACTTCTCAGACAGCTGGGTGGCTTGCTGGCTTAACCTTTCACACAGGTTGACTGGCTTGGAATCTTGCAACAAATTAGCACAGCAAGGTAGAAGCTGGCTTAGCCTAGGCTGATGTAACTGGTGGTGGCTTGGGTACTTTTTTCTCTCACAGACTGGTTTACTCGTTCAGAATTTGCAAAACCCGGGTCATCCCTCGTAGGTTTTAACAAATTAATAGATAAGGCACTTAGCTGACCAGGAGATACAGTAGATATTGTAGACTCTGCTTGGATGTAGATAACTGGTAACATGGTCTCTGAAGGCACATAGGCTGTCTGCTTGCTTGTAGGAGGCTATCTCTCTATAACACCGTAATCGATAGATTTACGGGCCAATGCTGCACACCACTTATTGTGTGGGTATTGCGAGAGATAAATAGGTTGTCAAAGACACTTCTTGTAGGGTGGTTACGGTATATTTACGACTCTGTGAGAGGAGGTACCAGGCCACGTCTGTCCAGCTTTAGGTTTGTTTACAAATGAGGCTGAAGGCCTGTGACGTAGTCGCCACAAGGAGCAGAGCTCTGACGTCACAGTAACAAGGGAGCATAGATGTAACATCTGGAGTTACTATACTGTGATACACTACACACGTGTATACATATTTACTGACACGACAACAGGATGGATAATGAGAACCTTCAAAACCAGGGATGCCAAGCCTATGATGACACTTTTCAGGTCGCTTGTTCTATCTAGGCTGGAATATTGCTGCACACTAACTGCACCTTTCAAGGCAGGTGAAATTGCTGAACTAGAAAATGTGCAGAGAACCTTCACGGCACGCATAACTGCGATAAACCACCTAAATTACTGGGAACGCTTGAAGTTCCTAAACCTGTACTCCCTAGAACGCAGGCGGGAGAGATACATTATTATATACACTTGGAAAATCCTAGAGGAATTAGTACCAAACTTGCACATGAGTCACTCCCTACGAAAGCAAAAGACTTGGCAGACGATGTAACATCCCCCAATGAAAAGCAGGGTGCCACTAGCACGTTGAGAGACAACACAATAAGTGTCAGAGGCCCAAGACTTTTCAACTGCCTCCTGGCATACATAAGGGGATTACCAATAGACCCTGGCTGTCTTCAGCAGGCACTGGACAGGCACCTAAAGTCGGTACCTGACCAGCCGGGCTGTGGTTCGTATGTTGGGCTGCATGCGGCCAGCAGTAGCAGCCTGGTTGATCAGGCTCTCATCCACCATGAGGCCTGGTCACAGACCGGGCCGAGGGGCGTTGATCCCCGGAACTCTCTCCAGGTAAACTCCAGAGTGCAGATTCAAGGCCCTCAGTCTATCCTCATAGGAAGATTTCTGATACATGGGATCAACTTTGTCATCCTCCTCTGTACGTTTTCCAGTGCATTTATATCCATTCTGTAATACGGTGACCAAAACTGTGCAGCATAATCTAAATGAGGCCTAACCAAAGATAGAGTTGATGAACAACCTGAGGACTTCTATTATTTATACTTCTTGATATGAAGCCAGAATTCTGCTAGATTTATTGCAAACACTTATGCACTGTTGTCTTGGTTTTAGATAACTGCTAACCAGATCTCCTAAATCATTTTCGTAATCAGTAATATTAAGATCAACATTATTTAGCTTTTATGTGTCATGGTTATTTTCTTGTCCAGTGTTTAGAACTTTGGATTTGTCTATATTTAACTGCATCTGCCACTTCTCCGACCACTGCATCAGTCTATTCAAATCTTCATGGAGTGATTTAATGTCCCCATTAGAATAAATTAGGCGGCCTATTTTGGTGTCATCAGTAAACTTGAATATGCGGCTATTTATTTCCTCATCAATATCATTAATATAAATTGTAAACAAGGGCCCAACACTGACCCCGTGGAACACCGCTTGTGACGTGCCACATGCTTCCCCACTCTGATTTCTCCCCAATGATGCAAACTCTCTGCTGCCTATTGTCAACCATGCCTCTACCCAGGAAAAAA
This sequence comes from Cherax destructor, assembly GCA_009830355.1. Classification (NCBI taxonomy): domain Eukaryota; kingdom Metazoa; phylum Arthropoda; class Malacostraca; order Decapoda; family Parastacidae; genus Cherax; species Cherax destructor. The sequence continues at coordinate 3,913 of WNWK01014219.1, read as the reverse complement.
ATTCTCCTGTTCCGTGTGCCTTAATCTTCTTTAATAGCCTCTGATGTGGAACTCTATCAAAAGCCTTATATGTATGCAAGACAAGCCACGGGGGGTGGAAATCTTTAGCTCAAGTACTTTCACACTTCTCAGTGCATCATCAGGAGCTGTGCAATATTGCAAGGGCAACAACAGGAGAAATAGGGTAAGTTTTCAGAGAGTGGTAGTGTGGAGCCAGTCAGTCAGTCTCTCTGTCTCCACACTACCACTCTCTGAAAACTTACCCATGTAGTTTTGGCCCTGCCTCGTGGTGAGTAAAACTACATGGGTTCCAATCCTCGGCTAGTCGCAGTGTTGTTATTGATTCAATACCACTCGTTGTGGTCACAATAATATATATACTGCTTGTGGAGGCTAGTACACCAAACGGGGATAAGAATGAAATTAGCTTAAAGGTACCCACACCACCGTATGTCCTCGGACTAAGAGTAATACACCTAGCTTGGCTGGGTGCTTGTAGGATTGTGTGGTTCAGTGGGTTAAGGTTTCATGTGATTTTTGCTCACCAAGAGGCAGGGTCAAACTACATGAATTCGAATCCTTGGCTAGTCGAGTGTTGATATATATATATATATATATATATATATATATATATATATATATATATATAATATATATATATATATATATATATGAGGTACCCCCATACAGTGGACCTCGGTTAACGAATACCCGAATCGTGCAATTATGTAAGTATAATTTGTAAGTTCTGTGGAAGTGTATTTTGGGGTCTGAAATGACAACTCATGAAATTTTTCCAGGAGTAAATCGAATGGCACTTGAGCACTTAGATGGAGTTTTACAAACTCGGGTCCACTGTATTCTACATTCTATGTGAACTTTATTAATACCTGGAGTCTACCTGAGAAAATTCCAGGGTCAACGCCCCGCAGCCCGGTCTGTGACCAGGCCTCCTGTTGGACCAGAGCCTGATCAACCAGGCTGTTACTGCTGGCCGCACGCAGTCCAACGTACGAACACAGCCTGGCTGGTCAGGTACCGACTTTAGGTCCTGTCCAGTGCCTGCTTGAAGACAGCCAGGGGTTTGTTGGTAATCCCGATGTATGCTGGGAGGCAGTTGAACAATCTTGGGCCCATGACACTTATTGTGTTGTCCCTCAACGTGCTAGTGGACCCCTGCTTTTCATTGGGGGATGTTACATCGCCTGCCGAGTCTTTGCTTTCGTAGGAGTGATTTTTGTGTGTAAGTTTGGTATTAAGCCCTCGAGAATTTTCCATGTGTATATAATAATGTATCTCTCCCGTTGACAGAAAACACAAACATGAATACATTGGTACAATATATCAAAGATTTTGAATCTCCTCCGGCCGGACGCGAGCCCAGTATGAGCAAACATTTCCCTCTGGATGGCCATGCTGAGGTGCTGGAAGAGGAAAATGGCTGCCCTTGGGTTCCTGGTGGTGTCGATGAGTCTGGAACCCATTTCTTTAAGGAAATGTGGGGCATTTTTTCCCCATGATCCCAAGGTGTCTGATCCCATTGGGACAAATTGATACTGTTGGCTTACGTCCCTGTACTTGCCGATCTTGTACTCCTCCCTGTGATCAACAGCTGCTCCCTGTCGCCCGACACTGTGATGGATGTAGGTGTCAGCCACTGTCGACACACAGGTATAGTCCCATGCTAAGAGCTTGCCATTCTTCCAAGGATAGATGGTGATCCTATCGGGGCAGTTTGCTGGGTTGTGGGTGTTGTTGGCTGCTAGTGATCGGGGCTTTCTCGGCTGGACATCCAGCTGTAGGAAGGCATCTTTATGATGTCATTGACCTCATTGTGTCTTGCATCCAGCCCTTAGTTTTGGAACAGTAAAGACCATGAAGACCACATTGATCAGCTTGACATTGTCGTAAATACAGATATATTCCATGAATTGGGACAGCAAGACGGAGAGCCACTGCAATATGGAGGGTCTTAGGTCGGCATGTTCCCATGCCGAAATGAGAAATGTTTGGAGGAAGTCCTGGAGTGATGTGCACTCACAGCTTGGAGACTGGCAGCCTCCTGTCTGATGTTACAGCCCTAAACATGTTGGCAAGCACTTTTAGCGATGGGGCCATCCCAACTTGACTGTTTGTAGGCCAGTGCTGCACTAGGTTTTAGTGATGGAACAGCGAGAGTCTCCCATTCAGTGATGCCACTGGCGTAGCTAGGGTCCTGTATTCCTGCTGAGTTACTGAGGTTGTCTGGAAGAATTTGTTTTATTAACATGTTTGATGCTATGGAAGAGGATAGGAAAGCTGGTGGGCAATCTGGGAGGATTTGCGTGCTCCCAGCCCCCCAAGCCTGACATGAGGCTTACAACCACTGTCCATCTTCAAGGGAAAGATTCAAAACACTCTCTAGCATGGTCTTAAAGGTAGTCATATTTCTTGAGTTTCGGACTGCTAATGGCTGGGGAGCATCTCTTGAAGAAGGTAAGTTTTGGGATTGACAGGCACCTGGTGAATAGGTAGAAGGCATCATGTGTATCAATGTCTTTCAATCCTGCCTTCCATCGTCCTGAGGTCATACGATGGTGTGATGCCTCAGAGCTATTTCATTCTACTCCCGTTTGGTGTACTAGCCTCCACAAGCAGTATATATAGTATTGTAAACACAGACGAGTGGTATTTAATCAATAAAACACTGTGACTAGCCAAGGACTCGAACCCTTAGGTGGTCCTGTGGGTTAGAGCATCAAGTGATTTTTGCTCACCATGAGGTGGGCCAAAACGACATGGGTTCGAGTCCTTGGGTGTACAGTGGAAAACACACATAAGCAGTATAATGTGATCCTTTATTGACAACGTCTCGCCTCCACACAGTGGGATTTATCAAGTCGATATATATAGGAATGAGAGAAAGTTTTCTTAGAATAAGGTAGCGTGTTGAGCCAGCCAGTTCCTCTCAGAACTGGTCAAGACACAGGCACCGTTCATCACCCACACTTCTGTCCCCTCAACCCAACATTTAGGGCAGGGTAGGTGGAGAGGACCTCAAAGGCTTACAAAAAAGAAGAAAAAAGAATAATAGGAAATTTAATAGCCAGCTCTATGCTACACATTTGGACGAAGACCTGCTTTGACTAGTGGATGGTACCACTATGACCCGCCTCCTCCTGCTTCGCCTCACCTGACTACAGTATGCCACTTCTACGGCCCTCTGCTGTACTTTCTACAAGATTGATGGACTGAACACATCGACTCCAGGCTGAGGGACTGATTACCTCAAACTCCTCCTCTCCTTACACCTTTCTGCTTTGTATTGGACTGATGAAGCCACTGTGTAGCGAAACGTTTCCTTAATAAAGATTCCCATATGTTGAAAGTGTCTAGGAAAGGTAGAGTGTAGTCTATTTCATGCTCTACTGTGGACTTAATGGAGTACCAGACCACTGAGTCTAGGTAGGAACTCATTAATATTGTGATGTCTAGTCAACTTGTCTGAACCACCCAGCTTTATCCGGGAGAATGTCTTTAAGAAATCTAGGTTTAGCACTTCCTTTTGATAATAATAATACTAATTTAAGAAATCTAGTCTCATTAAATTCCATATACAAATTGCTGAGTAAGAGGCTGAGGGGATTTCCTATGACCATCCCTTCCTTTTGTTCATAGTATTTACCTTCGAACGCAAACTTGCGGTCCGTCACGCAAAGTTCAATCAGTTCAATAAATATATTCGTGGGGTAGGGCAAGGAGAAGTTATCTAGTTCCTCTTCACGGTATGTAAGCAAGTCAGGGACAGGGACTCTGGTAAACAGGGCTGTGACATCAAAACTCACAAGCACATGACTACCTTTGTATAATGTCAACATTATTTTTAATATGTGCACCCGAAATCCTCCCAACCATGGAAGTTAGAAGTTTAATT
>WNWK01014218.1:0-52256 GCA_009830355.1 Cherax destructor | reverse complement strand
GGTGAGTAGTTTGAGACTTTTGAATATTGGGGAGTATGCTGTCTAGAGGGAATTTGTTATCATTCTGACTGGGCCTTTTTTGTTGTGTTATGAGTGGTCTAAGGTGATTTAACGTTGTTGATCCCCATGCACAGATTCCATAGGTGAGATACGGGTAGATAAGTGAATGATATAGTGCAAGGAGAGCTGATTGTGGTACATAATAGCGTATCTTTGATAATATGCCTACTGTCTTCGAGATTTTCTTGGAAATTTGTTGTATATGTGTTTGGAATTTAAGGCTACTGTCAAGGTGGATTCCTAGGAATTTTCCATCTGTGAGTCTTGTGATGGGTGTACCATTGAGTGTTATGTTAAGTGGAACATTTGTGGCTTTGCTTCCAAACTGTATGAAGTAGGTCTTGTCAGTATTGAGAGTAAGCTTGTTAGTCGTCATCCATGTAGATATTTTCTGTAATTCGGCATTAACAGTGTTGGCCAGTATAACTGGATTTGGGTGAGAGAAGACATATGTTGTGTCATCTGCAAATAAAATGGTTTTGAGTAGTTGTGATGCATTCGGTAGGTCATTTATGTAAATGAGGAATAGGAGTGGCCCCAGGACACTTCCTTGAGGGACTCCGACTGTAATTTGTTGTGTGGAAGAGTTCGCTCCATTTGTGTACACGTATTGGCTTCTGTTGGTGAGGTATGACTTTAGGTAGTTGAGTGGGTGCCCCCTTATACCATAGTGTGCTAATTTTGTGAGCAGTAAATCATGGTCGACTGTATCAAAAGCTTTGCGTAGATCAATGAAGATTCCCAGTGGGGCTTTTTTCTTCTCAAGTGCTGTATATATTAACTCCAACATGTGCATAATAGCATCGTTTGTGCTCTTGTTTGTCCTGAATCCAAACTGACAGGGATTGAGTACATTGTGTGAGACGAGGTAGGAATAGATTTGTCTATGAATTAATTTTTTGAAGATTTTAGAAAGCAATGGTAAATTAGAAATTGGTCTATAATTATTCAGGTCTGTTTGATCACCTCCTTTGTGGATCGGGGTGACATTCAAGCTGGTCTGAGTATAACATAGCTGTGCCACCTCCTTGTTGGTCTGGCCTACAATTGTGTATGGCTGTGTAACCAGGAATGGCATAGATATCTGTAGTATGAGGCTTTAACCAGGTTTCAGTGAGAGCAATGATGGACATACTGGCCTGTAGGGAGTTTAATAATGCAGTGAGGTCATCAAAATGTTTGCTTAAAGATCTGACATTGTAGTTAAAGATAGTTATGTTATTGTTGGATTTGAGTAGTGTTTTAGCCTGTTCTGCTGTGTAGTAATGACAGTTGTTGTTAGGTTCATGTAAGTCATTTAGACAAACTTAATTCGTGGTCAGAAAAGTGGCAGATGCAGTTCAATGTAGATAAATGCAAGGTACTGAAGCTCGGGAATGTCCATAACCCAAGCACTTATAAGTTAAATAACGTAGAACTTAGCCATACAGATTGCGAGAAGGACTTGGGGGTGATGGTAAGCAGCAACCTTAAACCAAGACAGCAATGCCTAAGCGTACGTAATAAGGCAAATAGATTACTGGGATTTATATCAAGAAGTGTTAGCAACAGAAGTCCAGAGGTTATATTACAGCTTTATACATCATTAGTAAGGCCTCACCTAGATTACGCAGCTCAGTTTTGGTCTCCATATTACAGAATGGACATAAATTCGTTAGAAAACATTCAGCGTAGAATGACTAAATTAATATTAGCATTAGAAATCTTCCTTACGAAGAAAGATTGAAGACCCTAAAATTACATTCACTTGTAAGACGTAGAATGAGGGGAGACATGATCGAGGTATACAAGTGGAAAATGGGTATTAACAAAGGGGATATAAATAGGGTCTTGAAGATATCTCTCCAAGAGAGAACCCGCAGTGGTGGACCTGACTTGAGTGGTGGACCTGACTTAACTCAGTGAAGACGTGTCTTGTGTGCTCTCTGTCAATCTGAAGAAGATGTCCTCTCTTGAGCTACTCTACCAGCAGCTGAAGGAAGAACTGAGGGTAGCTAAGCTTGAGATACAGCGACTGACTGAGGAAAACAAGAGGATTCGTAGTAATCCTCCTGTTGAGAATCCTCAAGCCAGGAAAGGAACCTGGACAGTGGCTAAAACGCATGGGACAAAGTTAAGGCTCAAGAGGACGGGTGGAGAGGTAGAAACAACGAAGACCCAGGAGAATGTTGTGGAAACATCGAACCCATTCTCCGTGCTACCCGATGAATGTGAGTCGACTTCTGGGAGCGTCACGACGAAAGACACAAAGGAAGGTAAAAACATTGTTGTTGTTGGGGACAGTCAGGTTAGGTACATGGATAGGGCTTTCTGTTTGATTGATAGGAGTAGGAGACAGAGGGTTTGCTTTCCTGGGGCTGGGATGGAGGATATTGTTAGCCGTCTGGACGACATCATGAGAGGTAATGGGAGCAATCCTATTATCTGTCTCAGTGCTGGAGGCAACGATGTTGGCAGACGTAGGAGTGAGGACCTGACTAGCAGGTTTAGGTCAGCAATAGACATAATTAGGAAGAAGGGGGAACCCTGTCATATGTGGTATTTTGCCAAGGAGAGGAGTTGGAAATGAATGGCTGTCCAGGGCAATTGGTGTCAATTGCTGGCTGGACAAATACTGTAAGGAAAATTCAGTAACATTCATTGACAACTGGGACCTCTTCTATGGCAGAAATGACATGTATGCCAGGGATGGGGTTCACTTATCCAGGTCTGGGGTGGGGGCACTGGCAACTGCAGTGGAGGGAGCTGTTAGGGCTTTAAACTAGAAATAGTTAGTGGTATGGGTTTTGGGGGAAAACAGAGAAGTCCCAGTGTAGTAATATTATAAGTTGTAGGAGAACTAGTAATAGGCAGAATAAGGTGGATAGTGGAAAGCTAGTGACACTAGATGACAAGGACAGTAATAGGTATAGTGGAAAACAGAGATGAGCAGGAAGGGTAAAGAGAAAGGAGGGTCTCTAAATATATATTACACCAATAGTCGTAGTGCTAGGAATAAGATGGACGAGTTGAGATTAGTTGCAAGTACGGGTAATATTGATGTTTTTGCAATAACTGAGACATGGTTTAATATGAAAATCGGGACTTGCCTGCCGAATGTCACATTCAGGGTTTTAAATTGTTCCAAGTAGACAGAAGTATCGGGAAAGGGGGTGGGGTGGCACTCTATGTCCGTGATCATTTAAATTGTTGCATAAAAACGGGTATAAAGTCTGAATTAACACATACAGAGTCTGTCTGGATAGAATTTTCAGAGGGGTGTGAAAAATTGATTTTAGGCGTGATTTACCGTCCTCCAAACTTAGATAGGGAACAAGGGAGACTACTTTGGGAGGAAATTGTTAAGGCCACAAGACACGATAACGTAGTAATTCTAGGGGACTTTAACTTTAGTCAGATTGATTGGAATTTCATGACAGGGAATTTAGAATCTAACGACTTTTTAGAAGTAGTTCAGGATTGCTTTTTGAAGCAGTTTGTAACAGAACCTACAAGGGGAAATAACCTACTTGACTTGGTTCTGGCAAGCAAGGAAACCCTTTTTAATAATTTAGAAATTACAGAGGAACTCGGCTCAAGCGTTGAATGGATGTATGATAGTAGGGATAATTCAGTAATGGTCCCAGATTTTCGCTTAGCAGATTATAATGGACTTAGAGAACACTTATCAACTGTGGACTGGGGTGAAGAAGAGAGGTATCAATATGACAGTTTTCTTAACACTATACAGGCTGCCCAAAGAACATTTATCCCGTATAAAGAAATTAGATCAAGTAGAAATGACCCAAAATGGATGAATAATAGGCTCAAATATCTTTTAGGGCAGAAGAAAGGAATTTATAGGCGCATAAAAAGGGGTGAGGGTCATCTTATAAATCAGTATACTGACATTAAGAGGGACGTTAAAAAGGGAATAAGAAAAGCTAAACGGGACTATGAAATTAAAGTTGCTAGGGATTCAAAAACTAACCCAAAAAGTTTTTTCCAGGTTTATAGAACAAAAGTTAGGGATAAGATAGGTCCCCTTAAAAATAACTTTGGGCATCTTACTGACAAGGAGAATGATATGTGCTCTATTTTTAATAATTATTTTCTCTCGGTTTTCACACAGGAAGACATTAATAATATCCCAGTAATTAATTTTTACAGAGGCCCTGAAGAAGATAAATTATGTAATATCACAGTCACTAGCGAAATGATTATGAAACAGCTGGACCGACTGAAACAAAATAAATCGCCGGGTCCTGATGAGCTTTTTGCAAGGGTTCTTAAGGAATGCAAATGGAACTCTGTGAACCAATATCTAACATTTTTAATTTATCTCTTCAAACAGGTGTAGTGTCTGATATGTGGAAGATGGCTAATGTAATTCCTATTTTTAAAGCAGGGGACAAGTCACTACCGTCAAACTACCGCCCAATAAGCCTGACCTCAATTGTAGGCAAATTACTAGAGTCAATTATAGCTGATATTATTAGAAGCCATCTAGATAACCATAATTTGATTAATGATACCCAGCATGGATTCACGAGGGGCCGTTCCTGCCTATCTAATTTATTAACCTTCTTCAGTAAAGCTTTTGAGGCTGTTGATCACGATAAAGAATTCGATATTGTTTATTTAGACTTTAGTAAGGCTTTTGATAGAGTACCGCACCAGAGACTGTTAAAGAAAGTGGCAGCTCATGGCATTGGGGGAAAAGTGCTGTCATGGATCGAGTCATGGCTCACCAATAGGAAGCAGAGAGTGTGCATAAATGGGGTTAAATCCGAATGGGGACTTGTAACAAGTGGTGTTCCACAGGATCAGTCTTAGGCCCATTGTTATTTATAATATATATCAATGACCTTGATGAGGGAATTACTAGTGATATGAGCAATTCCGACGACACGAAGATAGGTAGGATAATTGATTCAAACATAGATGTCATAGAACTTCAGGAAGATTTAGACAAACTTAATTCGTGGTCAGAAAAGTGGCAGATGCAGTTCAATGTAGATAAATGCAAGGTTCTGAGCTCGGGAGTGTCCATAACCCAAGCACTATAAGTTAAATAACGTAGAACTTAGCCATACAGATTGCGAGAAGGACTTGGGGTGATGGTAAGCAGCAACCTTAAACCAAGACAGCAATGCCTAAGCGTACGTAATAAGGCAAATAGATTACTGGGATTTATATCAAGAAGTGTTAGCAACAGAAGTCCAGAGGTTATATTACAGCTTTATAAGAACATAAGAACATAAGAAAGGAGGAACACTGCAGCAGGCCTGTTGGCCCATACTAGGCAGGTCCTTCACAATCCGTCCCACCAACAGAATATTTGCTCAACCCAATTTTCAATGCTACCCAAGAAATAAGCTTTGACAATTCTACCCACTCATGCGAGTCCCACTCAAATCCAACCCTCTCACTCATGAATTTATCCAACCTAAATTTGAAACTACCCAAGGTCCTAGCTTCAATAACCCTACTAGGCAGACTGTTCCACTCATCAACTACCCTATTTCCAAACCAATACTTTCCTATATCCTTTCTAAATCTAAACTTATCTAACTTGAATCCATTATTGCGGGGTTTTCTCTGGAGAGATATCCTCAAGACCTTATTTATATCCCCTTTGTTAATACCCATTTTCCACTTGTATACCTCGATCATGTCTCCCTCATTCTACGTCTTACAAGTGAATGTAATTTTAGGGTCTTCAATCTTTCTTCGTAAGGAAGATTTCTAATGCTATGTATTAATTTAGTCATTCTACGCTGAATGTTTTCTAACGAATTTATGTCCATTCTGTAATATGGAGACCAGAACTGAGCTGCGTAATCTAGGTGAGGCCTTACTAATGATGTATAAAGCTGTAATATAACCTCTGGACTTCTGTTGCTAACACTTCTTGATATAAATCCCAGTAATCTATTTGCCTTATTACGTACGCTTAGGCATTGCTGTCTTGGTTTAAGGTTGCTGCTTACCATCACCCCCAAGTCCTTCTCGCAATCTGTATGGCTAAGTTCTACGTTATTTAACTTATAAGTGCTTGGGTTATGGACACTCCCGAGCTTCAGAACCTTGCATTTATCTACATTGAACTGCATCTGCCACTTTTCTGACCACGAATTAAGTTTGTCTAAATCTTCCTGAAGTTCTATGACATCTATGTTTGAATCAATTATCCTACCTATCTTCGTGTCGTCGGCGAATTTGCTCATATCACTAGTAATTCCCTCATCAAGGTCATTGATATATATTATAAATAACAATGGGCCTAAGACTGATCCCTGTGGAACACCACTTGTTACAAGTCCCCATTCGGATTTAACCCCATTTATGCACACTCTCTGCTTCCTATTGGTGAGCCATGACTCGATCCATGACAGCACTTTTCCCCCAATGCCATGAGCTGCCACTTTCTTTAACAGTCTCTGGTGCGGTACTCTATCAAAAGCCTTACTAAAGTCTAAATAAACAATATCGAATTCTTTATCGTGATCAACAGCCTCAAAAGCTTTACTGAAGAAGGTTAATAAATTAGATAGGCAGGAACGGCCCTCGTGAATCCATGCTGGGTATCATTAATCAAATTATGGTTATCTAGATGGCTTCTAATAATATCAGCTATAATTGACTCTAGTAATTTGCCTACAATTGAGGTCAGGCTTATTGGGCGGTAGTTTGACGGTAGTGACTTGTCCCCTGCTTTAAAAATAGGAATTACATTAGCCATCTTCCACATATCAGACACTACACCTGTTTGAAGAGATAAATTAAAAATGTTAGATATTGGTTCACAGAGTTCCATTTTGCATTCCTTAAGAACCCTTGCAAAAAGCTCATCAGGACCCGGCGATTTATTTTGTTTCAGTCGGTCCAGCTGTTTCATAATCATTTCGCTAGTGACTGTGATATTACATAATTTATCTTCTTCTGGGCCTCTGTAAAAATTAATTACTGGGATATTATTAATGTCTTCCTGTGTGAAAACCGAGAGAAAATAATTATTAAAAATAGAGCACATATCATTCTCCTTGTCAGTAAGATGCCCAAAGTTATTTTTAAGGGGACCTATCTTATCCCTAACTTTTGTTCTATAAACCTGGAAAAACTTTTTGGGTTAGTTTTTGAATCCCTAGCAACTTTAATTTCATAGTCCCGTTTAGCTTTTCTTATTCCCTTTTAACGTCCCTCTTAATGTCAGTATACTGATTTATAAGATGACCCTCACCTCTTTTTATGCGCCTATAAATTCCTTTCTTCTGCCCTAAAAGATATTTGAGCCTATTATTCATCCATTTTGGGTCATTTCTACTTGATCTAATTTCTTTATAGGGATAAATGTTCTTTGGGCAGCCTGTATAGTGTTAAGAAAACTGTCATATTGATACCTCTCTTCTTCACCCCAGTCCACAGTTGATAAGTGTTCTCTAAGTCCATTATAATCTGCTAAGCGAAAATCTGGGACCATTACTGAATTATCCCTACTATCATACATCCATTCAATGCTAAAGGTAATTGACTTGTGGTCGCTTGAGCCGAGTTCCTCTGTAATTTCTAAATTATTAACAAGGGTTTCTTGCTTGCCAGAACCAAGTCAAGTAGGTTATTTCCCTTGTAGGTTCTGTTACAAACTGCTTCAAAAGCAATCCTGAACTACTTCTAAAAAGTCGTTAGATTCTAAATTCCTGTCATGAAATTCCAATCAATCTGACTAAAGTTAAAGTCCCCTAGAATTACTACGTTATCGTGTCTTGTGGCCTTAACAATTTCCTCCCAAAGTAGTCTCCCTTGTTCCCTATCTAAGTTTGGAGGACGGTAAATCACGCCTAAAATCAATTTTTCACACCCTCTGAAAATTCTATCCAGACAGACTCTGTATGTGTTAATTCAGACTTTATACCCGTTTTTATGCAACAATTTAAATGATCACGGACATAGAGTGCCACCCCACCCCCTTTCCCGATACTTCTGTCTACTTGGAACAATTTAAAACCCTGAATGTGACATTCGGCAGGCAAGTCCCGATTTTTCATATTAAACCATGTCTCAGTTATTGCAAAACATCAATATTACCCGTACTTGCAACTAATCTCAACTCGTCCATCTTATTCCTAGCACTACGACTATTGGTGTAATATATATTTAGAGACCCTCCTTTCTCTTTACCCTTCCTGCTCATCTCTGTTATTCCACTATACCTATTACTGTCCTTGTCATCTAGTGTCACTAGCTTTCCACTATCCACCTTATTCTGCCTATTACTAGTTCTCCTACAACTTATAATATTACTACACTGGGACTTCTCTGTTTCCCCCCCAAAACCCATACCACTAACTATTTCTAGTTTAAAGCCCTAACAGCTCCCTCCACTGCAGTTGCCAGTGCAACTAGAATGCAACATTTGCTCATATCACAGAATGGACATAAATTCGTTAGAAAACATTCAGCGTAGAATGACTAAATTAATACATAGCATTAGAAATCTTCCTTACGAAGAAAGATTGAAGACCTAAAATTACATTCACTTGTAAGACGTAGAATGAGGGGAGACATGATCGAGGTATACAAGTGGAAAATGGGTATTAACAAAGGGGATATAAATAAGGTCTTGAGGATATCTCTCCAAGAGAGAACCCGCAATAATGGATTCAAGTTAGATAAGTTTAGATTTAGAAAGGATATAGGAAAGTATTGGTTTGGAAATAGGGTAGTTGATGAGTGGAACAGTCTGCCTAGTAGGGTTATTGAAGCTAGGACCTTGGGTAGTTTCAAATTTAGGTTGGATAAATTCATGAGTGAGAGGGGTTGGATTTGAGTGGGACTCAGCATGAGTGGGTAGAATTGTCAAAGCTTATTTCTTGGGTAGCATTGAAAATTGGGTTGAGCAAATATTCTGTTAGTGGGACGGATTGTGAAGGACCTGCTAGTATGGGCCAACAGGCCTGCTGCAGTGTTCCCCTTTTCTTATGTTCTTATGTTCTTAAGTTAGATAAGTTTAGATTTAGAAAGGATATAGGAAAGTATTGGTTTGGAAATAGGGTAGTTGATGAGTGGAACAGTCTGCCTAGTAGGGTTATTGAAGCTAGGACCTTGGGTAGTTTTAAATTTAGGTTGGATAAATACATGAGTGAAAGGGGTTGGATTTGAGTGGGACTCGCACTTGAGTTAATAGAATCATCAAAGCTTATTTCTTGGGTAGTATTGAAAATTAGGTTGGGCAATTATTCTGTTAGTGGAAGGGATTGTGAAGGACCTGCCTAGTATGGGCCAACAGGCCTGCTGCAGTGTTCCTCCTTTCTTATGTTCTTATGTTCTTATCTGTCCAGCTCCTTCTTAAAGACAACCAGGGGTCTATTGGTAATTTCCTTTATGGCTGGTGGGAGGCTGTTGAACAGTCTTGGGCCCCGGACACTTAGTGTTTTCTCTTAGTGTACTAATAGCGCCCCTACTTTTCATTTGGGGTATGTTACAATGATTTGTGTGTGCAGATTAGGGACCAGTCCCTCTAGGATTTTCCAGATTATGATGTATCACTCTCGCCTGCACTCCAGCGAGTACAAGTCAAGTGCTTCCAAGCATTCCCAGTAGTTAAGGTGTTTGATGGAACATATATGTGCAGTAAAGGTTCTCTTTACATTCTCTAGGTCTGCGATTTCACCTGCCTTGAATGGAGATGTTAATAATAATAATAATAATAACTTTATTTACTACAAGTACATGTACAAGGTATACAGGCCTACCTGACATCAATGACATACTACTATATAGAAACCCCTTGTTATGCAGAGCATTTCGGGCAAATTAGGTCAGTTTTGTCCCAAGATGCGACCCACACCAGTTGACTACCACCCAGGTACCCATTTTACTGATGGGTGAACATAGACAACCGGTGTAAGGAAACACGTTCACGGGGCACTGTAATTTACAACAATATTTCAGCCCAGAAAGAACAAGTGATTTTAAGTAACAAGTGAGTGGTGTCGAGCGAAAGTACAGTGGATGGGATCGTAGTGAAAGTAGAGAGTGAGTGGAATACCAGAAAAAAAAAATGGAGTGAGGAATCGCAGTGAAAGTAGGGAGTGAGAGGGGTACAGTGAAAGCAGCGAGTGGGGTCGCAGAAAGAGAGTGTACTGAGTGGTGTCCCGGAGAAAATAGGGAGGGTGAAGAAATGAAGATACACAGTAACAGTGCTGAGTGACTAACAATAGTGACAAAACAGTAAAGAGGGACACAGTAACGGTGATGGAACACAGTAACATTAGTCAGGGACACAGTAACAGTAGTGACACAGTAACATTGAAGTATACAGAAGTAGTGAGGGAGACTAACAGTAGTGACACAGTAACAGTAGTGAGAGAAACAGTAACAATACTGACACGGTAACAGTAGTGAGGGACATAGTAACAGTACTGGCACAGAAACATAAGAACATAAGAACATAAGAAAGGAGGAACACTGCAGCAGGCCTGTTGGCCCATACTAGGCAGGTCCTTCACAATCCGTCCCACTAACAGAATATTTGCTCAACCCAATTTTCAATGCTACCCAAGAAATAAGCTTTGAGAATTCTACCCACTCATGCGCGAGTCCCACTCAAATCCAACCCCTCTCACTCATGAATTTATCCAACCTAAATTTGAAACTACCCAAGGTCCTAGCTTCAATAACCCTACTAGGCAGACTGTTCCACTCATCAACTACCCTATTTCCAAACCAATACTTTCCTATATCCTTTCTAAATCTAAACTTATCTAACTTGAATCCATTATTGCGGGTTCTCTCTTGGAGAGATATCCTCAAGACCTTATTTATATCCCCTTTGTTAATACCCATTTTCCACTTGTATACCTCGATCATGTCTCCCTCATTCTACGTCTTACAAGTGAATGTAATTTTAGGGTCTTCAATCTTTCTTCGTAAGGAAGATTTCTAATGCTATGTATTAATTTAGTCATTCTACGCTGAATGTTTTCTAACGAATTTATGTCCATTCTGTAATATGGAGACCAGAACTGAGCTGCGTAATCTAGGTGAGGCCTTACTAATGATGTATAAAGCTGTAATATAACCTCTGGACTTCTGTTGCTAACACTTCTTGATATAAATCCCAGTAATCTATTTGCCTTATTACGTACGCTTAGGCATTGCTGTCTTGGTTTAAGGTTGCTAAAACAGTAGCGAGGGACACAGTAACAGTATTGAGGGACACTGTAACAGTAGTGAGGGACACAGTAACAGTAGTGAGGGACACAGTAACAGTAGTGAGGGACACAGTAACAGTAGTGAGGGACACAGTAACAGTAGTGAGGGACACAGAAACAGTAGTGAGGGACACAGTAACAGTAGTGAGGGACACAGTAACAGTAGTGAGGGACACAGTAACAGTAGTGAGGGACACAGTAACAGTAGTGAGGGACACAGTAACAGTAGTGAGGGACACACTAACAGTAGTGATGGACACAGTAACAGTGACACAGTAACAGTGAGGGACACAGTAACAGTAGTGAGGGACACAGTAACAGTAGTGACACAGTAACAGTAGTGACACAGTAACAGTAGTGACACGGTAACAGTAGTGACACGGTAACAGTAGTGACACGGTAACAGTAGTGACACGGTAACAGTAGTGAGGGACACATTAACAGTAGTGACACAGTAACAGTAGTGAGGGACACAGTAACAGTAGTGACACGGTAACAGTAGTGAGGGACACAGTAACAGTAGTGACACGGTAACAGTAGTGAGGGACACAGTAACAGTAGTGACACGGTAACAGTAGTGAGGGACACAGTAACAGTAGTGACACAGTAACAGTGAGGGACACAGTAACAGTGACACAGTAACAGTAGTGACACGGTAACAGTAGTGACACGGTAACAGTAGTGAGGGACACAGTAACAGTAATGAGTGAGGAGGGACACTGTTACTGGATGAATCAACAGAAAAATAATAATAATCGTTATGTAGATGAATGGTTCAGAGAACCGACAAGTTGTTAAATTAGACACATATGCAACACTTGGCTTCAGTCCAATACAAAGTAGAAAGTTGAAAGGAGAGGAGGAGTTTGAGGTAATCAGTCCCTCGGCCTGGAGTCGATGTGTTCAGTCCCTCAATCTTGAAGTAAGTACAGCATAGGGCAAATAGAAGTTGCTTATATACTGTAGACAGGTGAGGCGAAGCAGGAGGAGGCGGGGTCATAGTGGTATAATCCACTAGTCGAAGTAGGTCCTTGTCCAAAGGTTTGGACAAGTGTTGAAGAATCCGTTTGTATCAAGATCCCAAGATATTGCTGGTCAGACAGGATGTCTGACTGACAGGATGTCTGACTGATGAAGCCACTGTGTGGCGAAACGTTTCCTCAATAAAGATACCCAAGTGTTGCATGTGTCTAATTTAACAATAATCGTTATGGACTGGTGAGATATTTTGTGAAATAAAATATATTTAACAAAAATTGTCTTCTCTTGCTTCAAGGTGAGGGAAGTGTGGAGTCAGAGTTACTGCAGACGAAGATTACCTGCTGGAGTGTCAGGGTGAGGAAAGTGTGAGAGTCAGTTACTGCAGACGAGGATTACCTGCTGGAGTGTCAGGGTGAGGGAAGTGTGAGAGTCAGTTACTGCAGACGAGGATTACCTGCTGGAGTGTCAGGGTGAGGGAAGTGTGAGAGTCAGTTACTGCAGACGAGGATTACCTGCTGTAGTGTCCACAAGACTCACCGCTATGAGTCGCTTCTTCAGTGAATGGTTTAGAGAACCGACAAGTTGATAAATGAGACGCTTCTGCAGCATTCGTGTATGTTTATTTTGGGTACTTTTCGCCAGCCAGTAACTTCTTGAGTCCAGTGCAGAGAACGGGGAAGAAGCCGCTGGCTGCCGAAACGTTTCCAGAATGAAGATGCCCAAATGCTGCACACGTGTCTCATTAATCAGACGTTTCTTGTAGATGGGAAACAAACATGCGAGCCACTATCACTTGCTTGCAGGAATATTGCACCTCTATGCAGCCTTCAACAATGTCTCTGACTGTCACGTTCTAGCAACAAACACTCGCTGTACCACACTACATTTCATGAGAATTTTGATCAATGGGGTGCTGAAGAAATTATATTTTTTTGTCGTGAATGAGCTAATGTTTTTATTTAAAAAATTATAAAAGACTTTAATCTTTTATGATTTCATATTTCATTACTTTATTGACTATTGGAGGGTTTTAATTTTGTTGTTTTTAGTTAAATTTGTGACTTGTCTATTGTTGTGCCCTTTTTATTACAATGATCGCTGAAGTTCCTTTTGTTTCCAACACTGCAAGTTCCACCATACTTGTTTTGATAAACACTGAATGTAAACCAAAGTAAACCAAAGAATATTTTGAAGGCCACAATGACAGTGCTTTGAGTTTCTCCTCCGACACTCAGTCAGTATCAAGTGACTGGAGGAAACTATTATTTATGACCACTGGACAGAACA
Source organism: Cherax destructor (assembly GCA_009830355.1). Classification (NCBI taxonomy): domain Eukaryota; kingdom Metazoa; phylum Arthropoda; class Malacostraca; order Decapoda; family Parastacidae; genus Cherax; species Cherax destructor. The sequence goes on along the minus strand of WNWK01014218.1, from coordinate 38,733 downwards.
ATATACATCACCGACTATAACTCTGGCATCCAAAATGCGAGGTTTCCGACGCTGGGTTACCTCAAGGCTGTGGTGGTGTGTGAGTGGCTTGTGCCAAGGGGGTAGAGTCCTTTTCTCTGTCAGGGCTGCAACTCTCTCTACAGGGTACGTATATAAGAATCCAGAATCTTTTCCGGCAAAAAATGGTGGGAATATTGCCTCTTTTATCTATTTTTGACACAGTCAGCGACATGTAACAAAGTATGGCTATGGATTACAGAATGTAAAAAAAAAAAAAAAAAAAAAAATAGACTTTGAGTAGCTTTAGTTGTTTTATGATTATAATTTATGTAACGCGAGAGTAACAAGTTGATAGCGTAAACCTGATAATGTTGGAAACAGAATGTTCGAAGCACTGAATAATCAAACGGCTCTTGCGCTTTTTTAATAAATATACGAAAACAAATCAAGACACATTTCTAGTTGCCTAATCGCACTTGAGGACACTTGATTTTATTTTCTAAACACTGTCAGACTATTCGCATGTGGAAATACTTCTTATGCTACGAAAATCTTGAGCTCTGAGTCATGAACAAGTACTGGCTAGGTGTATTATGTGTCTATATTATATCCTCGATTGGCCTTCCTTGATTTAAGACCAATTTATCATTATGTGCGTGCAGTCTCGCAAATTGTTACTCTAGCCAAAGTGCAGACTGTGGATGATTTCCACCCACCCCAATCAATCTTCACCTCCAGGATTGTCAAGGTTTCATCCCAGGCACCAGGATTTAAATTTCTGTCAGTGTTCAGGGCATGTTAGGGTCCTAGGTAATTCTTGGGCTGACGGAGAGGAAGCAGACTTGCAGGGAATGCCGTCTACAACAGGTTTATGCTTGGGTTAAAATTTGCAACTGTCTTCAAGAAGGCACTGGACAGGCACCTAAAGTCAGTACCTGACCAACCGGGTTGTGGTTCGTACGTCAGTTTGCATGCGGCTGACAGTAACAGCCTGGTTGATCAGACCCTGATTCACCATGAGGCCTGGTATCAGACCGAGCCGCGGGGGCGTTGACCCCCGAAACCCTCTCCAGGTAAACTCCAGGTAATGAACAATATGGAGGAGCAGCAAGGTGTACGTGGTATGGATATCTGGTCGTTGTCTTACCTCAGGAACTGTCGTGGAGATGAATGTCTGCCGATAATGTATAATTACACTCGTGTGTAACAAAAAAAAAAGGCACAATACCGTGCCAGATTGTGGTAATACTTGCTTAACACATTTTAATAGCAATCTGTAGTCTTCGCCCTTGTTATGGTATAGGATTTATAGTGACAATTAAGGGGAAACATATAATGCCCTTCAAGCTCGGCTTGTTGATGCAGGTGGAGTTTAGATCCAAGAAATTTGAGCTAGCCTCTCGTTGCAACAAACCTGATAACCTCTCATTCCATGCCATTAACCTAAGATCATTTTAGCTGGATAGTGCTGTTGTGTTTACCTTATATTATCTGTGTTGTTTTAAGTACAGATTGCATGATTGTTACTTGTGTGCTGTTTTGAGGTGGTTGTTCCTGCATGTTAACCACACTGCTGATGATCCTTCAGTTTCAGTTCTCTTCCAATTCCACAAACATTCCAACGGATCTAGTGAACCCACCTCTCTTACAAGCGATGTAATATCTCAAAAGATTGTGGCACTAAGAGGTCCTGTTGGCGTTTGACCGCCTAATTTGGGTGTGGAAGAGTTCCTTCCGTCCGTGATATAGCTGCGTTGTTTGATCTTCATTTGTTTACAGTGCATATATTTTATGCAAACACTAAGTTTCTATATTAACTTTGCCCAAACAATGTTTCTGATTGATCAGAATTGTTGTAGAAGTAATATTTATTTGTTCTTGATGTATCGCTTCTCCGTCGTACTTGTGGCCTCTAACAAGTTTGTTTAACGCGGCCGTGCAAGTTCCTGGTTGTACGTGGAAAGGTAGACAATACCGACAAGATATAGAATTAGACACATGTGCAACATCTGGGTACTTTTATTTGTAGACATTTCACCATCCAGCGTCTAATTCTTCATCTTGTCGGTACTGTACAGTCCAGCTTATACAGCAGGTTAGGTTTTAGGCTGCTGCTGTGAAGCTAAAAAACACTAAAGTGAAACACAGCCTTTTTTTCACTTTCAAATGCATATAAAAGCCTAATAACATGTTTACACTATATTTTATTTTAAGTGAGGAATAAAGCTGTGCTTCACACTCTTCAAGACTACGGTCCTCTCCCCAGATCCAAGGCTGAGGGACTGATTACCTCGTCTTTATATATAGTTCTACAGTCTTTCCCTTATGTCCTTGTATTGATAAAGCCACTGGATGGCGAAACGTCTACAAATAAGGATACCCAGATGTTGCACATGTGTCTTAATTCTTCAGGTTCCTAGTTCTCTAGTTTACGTCTGTTTCCCAGAGAACTTCCAGGAGTTTTTAAGGTAAACTGATGCTGGCATCTATAGTTTTACATTGCACATTTGAGAGATAATATTTTGTGGAGGATTTTCTAGACCTTCTAGGCAGTTTTCCAATTTACTTGTGGTCAGGAAATTCCACTGGAGTTGCTGACAATATATTGAATCATAATAACCTGATTATTTTCTAGTTATATTCCTACTTATGAAAAGACGTTATGGAACAAGCGCTTTTATTGCAACAAAAGCTCTACACAGCTTCTTTTATTGCAACAAAGCTCTACACAGCTTCTTTATTGCAACAAAAGCCTACAGCTTCTTTTATTGCAACAAAAGCTCTACACAGCTTGTTGTGATTCTTGACCAGAGAATGTAACATTGTAAAAATTAAACGTTATTGGCTATTTGTTTTCACTACCATTTGTCGTCTTATAACCATTATTACAGTAAAGCTGGTACTGTAACGTGTGACCTTCACCGTTGTTGGCAGTAACGTGTGACCTTCACCGTTGTTGGCAGTAACGTGCGACCTTCACCGTTGTTGGCAGTAACGTGTGACCTTCACCGTTGTTGGCAGTAACGTGTGACCTTCACCGTTGTTGGCAGTAACGTGTGACCTTCACCGTTGTTGGCAGTAACGTGTGACCTTCACCGTTGTTGGCAGTAACGTGTGCTCTTCACCGTTGTTGCCAGCAACGTGTGCTCTTCACCGTTGTCGCCAGCAACGTGTGCTCTCCACCGTTGTTGCCAGCAACGTGTGCTCTTCACCGTTGTCGCCAGCAACGTGTGCTCTCCACCGTTGTTCCTCTTTAAGGGGGGCTCCTTGTCGCTGTAAAGAGGCTATCGGTCTGAGGAATTGGACCTCTTGGTCTTCTTCCTCAGACCGAACCTAATTACCCCCCAATCCCCCCTCCCCTTTCCCATCTTCCCCATCCTCCCTTTTCCCTTTCCTCCTCCTCCTCCTCATCCCTCCCTTATTTCCTTCCCATTTTTACCCTGGGAGCTTCTCTCCACAGGCTTTCTAGTTCCTAGGTAGGGGAAAGGGTACCGTGGTCCAATCCCATTCCGTTGAGGTTCTCGGCGGTGGTGTAGTTTGCCGTGGAATCTGGATCGCCTGGGGATGTCCCGATCCCTCTCCGGTCTCCCGGGGGGTGGCCTTGGGTATCTTTCGGGCGATGGGTGTATCTCTGGAGGCCACCTTTCGGATTCCGGGGGTGGTGGCCGAAGGCGGTATGCTTTTTGGCGGATATCCGGCCGCCCTCTTTTGTCCGCCGAGGTGGCTCGGTGGATGTGAGGTTGCTATCCCGGATTGCTGGTTTACTGGCATGAAGGGTAGGGTATGGCACGGGTTCCATGCAGCATCTGCACTACTTGCGGTGTTGAGGTCCTCTTGGGCGCGGAGGGGGATTTACGCCCCTTTCATTCCTCCTAGGAGCTATTCCTCCACGTTCCCCCCTTTTTTTATTCTTTTTTTATTTTTATTTTATTTTCTTCTTTCTTTTTTTTTCTTAAAAACAAAAAGAAAGAAGTAACCTAACCATGGATGCCCTAATCTGTGAACCTACCCCCGGGCCCCTTGATACAGCACCTAGTTCTGACCCTGCCTCGTTAACGGACAACTCTTTGGACACCTCTAAGGCCCCTGTACCTCTTGCTGGTGCCGGTCGTCACCTGCTTCAGGTACCGAGGTTCTGACCCCTTTTGACATATCTGACCTTTGCTCTTCTCTGACCTTGATTCCGGCTTCTCCCTCGACGGTGCGGCAATTTTCGAATCGCTCGCTCGTCTCCCATCGGACCACCCCCGGTCTCACACCCAAACGACCAAGACCCACACATGACGATTCGACACTTCCTTCTCGTTCATCTCAGAAACGACCAGCTCGTCACACACTCCCCTTAAATTCTGTTTCAAACTACTCAATGGACAAAGTTTTTTACTCTGCGACCGACTTCTCCTAATACCTATCTTTCAGACCATAGTATTGGTAAGGCTCTGCTACGCCATGTTGGTAAAGACATCTCATTTCACGCTCTCAAGAGCGGCACTCGCATCATCACGGTCCAGAATGCTGGCCAAGCTCGCGATCTTTCTCTTCTTACAACCGTAGATACTGCTCCTGTTACTATTGACAAGCACCATTCCCTCAATTCTTGTTGTGGTTCTGTCATTTATCCCACACCATTGTCCAACGGAATTTCCAGACATGTGGTGATGACATTTTAGAGCAGCTTGAGCTCCAAGAACTCCCTATCCTTAAAGTTGACACTTTTGTCCTCCCTGCCAATAAGCGAAGACGTTATCCTTGCAATATAGCTCGTTTGACATTTGACTGCCGTGAACTACCACCTTCGGTTTACATTGCAGGTCAACGCTTACAAGTTCGAAAGGTGACCCCTACACCACAACAGTGTAGAAACTGCTGGCGTTTTGGTCATCCAGCAAAATATTGCAGGTCCATGGCCGAATGTCCAGTCTGTGGTGCTGACGACCATGCCAGTTCTTCTTGTACTCTACCTCCCTCTTGCCTTAACTGTCATGAGGCACATCCCTCATATTCTCGCCGTTGTCAGGTTTACCTGAATGAGCGGGAAATCCGTTGTCTCAAAGAGGCGGAAGGCTTCTCATATGGTATGGCCGTCTCTCATCTACGCCTTCAAGGGAGACTTCCCTGCATTTCCTATTCTCGAATTGCTAAACGTCGCCCTACTTCTGGGGTCCCAACTTCCACGGCTTCCTCTGTGGTCGCCTCATCCTCAATCACCCCTGTCTCGAATCCTTTTAATATTCTTGGCTCCGAGGTCCCTACCTCGGCTTCCCATACTGTCCACGCTCCTTCCTCTACTCACTCGCCCAATTCTGAGTCTACACGTCCTCATCCTTCACCTAAACCTCAGCGCCCCTCTTCTTCTCATAAGCCCGGCAAAAAATCCCTACTGCCAGGTTCTTCGCCTCTGACTAGTTCTATAACGTGTGTGGAGGTTCACCCTCCTCCTCATACACTACCTTCATCCCCTGTCCCCTCCCAAGCCCCTTCGACAGTTTCCTCTTCTATCTCCTCGCCCTCTACTTTAGTACAGTCTATAGACTCCCCGATCGTTGCTCACTCTTCTTCTATTTCTAATGTAGTCCCACATTCTGCAACTTTGACTTCCGAAACACTGGAAGCTATTGCAGAATATATTTCTGGACCGATGATGGACACTACTCCACCTGAGGTTCCTCATCTCTCTTCTTCGTCTCAACCCCCCCTTCCTTCACAACGTCCTCCTTCTCTGATTACAGGTCTTCCGCTGCCTCCACACGTGGACTTTTCTAACCCTAGTCCATAGATTCCTCTCACTTTCACTTATATCTTTCTCTCCATAACTCATGGCTTATTTGCAGTGGAATATCCGAGGCCGCAGGGGTAACCGGGGTGAGCTTCAGGTGTTGCTCTCTCAGTTTTCCCCTGTTGGGGTCTGTTTGCAAGAACCCAAATTACAATCCACTGTTATCAGGCCCTTTTCAGGCTATGATTTGTTATATTCATCGGATCCTTTTCCGATGGAACCTTTAACGAAAGTGCTCTTCTTATACGCACTGGTGTTCCATACCGTCAGCTCTATGTTCCTTCTTCCTTACATTACACCGCAGCCCGTATCCACTTGAATAAGTGGTATACACTCTGTTCTTTATATCTCTCCCCTTCGGGCATTGTCTATCCCAGATGTTGATTTTCTGGTTTCTTCCTTACCGCCACCCCTTCTATTACTTGGCGATTTTAACGCACACCATTTTCTCTGGGGAGGGTCGCACTGTGACTCCCGTGGCATTCAGTTGGAGGCATTTCTTGCTTCTCTTCCCCTCCATGTTTTAAATACGGGTACTCCTACCCATTTTGATCCTCGAACTCATTCTTTCTCCTGTATCGATCTCTCCATCTGCTCTTCCTCAACAGTCCTTGACTTCACCTGGTCTGTCCTCCCGGACTTACATGACAGCGATCATTTCCCAATCATCCTTAAGTCCCCTTTGTTTTCTCCACCTCCTCATTGCCCACGCTGGCAATTTGACCGGGCGAAATGGGACCTTTACGCACATCTTACTGCCTTTCATGAGGTTCCTATCTTGTCCTCCATTGATGAGGTTTTACATCTCTTTTCGTCCTCCATCTTCACAGCGGCTTCACATTCTATTCCTCAAACCTCGGACAAGCATCCTCAGAAGTGCGTGCCTTGGTGGTCTCCTGCTTGTGCTCGGGCAGTGCATTTGAAACGTGCTGTATGGGGCAGGTATCGGTATAACAGAACCACAGAGAGACTCCTTGATTTCAAGCAGAAGAGAGCTATTGCTCGCCGTGTCATATGTGATGCTAAACGCACTTGCTGGCGAGATTATGTTTCCACTGTCACTTCGGCTTCCTCGATGAGTGCAGTCTGGAAGAAAGTGCGGAAATTGAGTGGTAAATTCTCCCCCGACCCGGCTCCTGTTCTTCAGGTTGCTGGTGTCGATATAGCACACCCTCTTGCCGTTGCCACTGAAATTGGTAATCATCTCGTCCGCATTTCTCAGGGGCTCCATCTATGCCCCTCGTTCCTTTCTTCTAAGTCTGCCAGCGAGTTAAAGCCCTTAGATTTTTCTTCTCTTAGAGAAGAATCCTATAATGTGCCTTTTACCCTTCAAGAACTGGAGGCAACACTCTCTGCTTGCCGATTATCGGCAGCTGGGCCAGACGGCATACATATTCGTATGCTACAGCATTTACATCAGTCTGCTCTTACTGTCCTCTTACGACTCTTTAATCTCATATGGTCGCAAGGAGTTCTTCCTCAGCTGTGGAAGTCTGCTATTGTTCTCCCTTTTCGAAAACCAGGTACTATGGGACGTGATTCCTCTCACTACCGTCCCATCGCTCTTACCAGTGCAGTTTGCAAGGTGATGGAACGTCTAGTTAATAGACGTTTGATGTGGTATTTAGAGACTCACAATAGTCTCTCCCCTAGTCAATATGGCTTCCGTAAGGGCCGTTCTGCCATTGACCCCTTGCTGCGCTTGGATACATATATTCGTAATGCCTTTGCGAATAACCATTCGGTTATCGCTATCTTTTTCGACCTTGAGAAGGCTTATGACACAACTTGGAGATATAATATCTTGGCCCAGGCCCACTCCTTAGGCCTCCGAGGCCACCTACCATTCTTTCTTAAGGCCTTCTTAACTGACAGACATTTCCGGGTCCGGGTTAGTAATGAACTCTCCCCGGAATTTGTCCAAGCTGAAGGTGTCCCCAGGGATGTGTTCTGAGCACAACACTCTTTCTGCTTGCTATAAATAATCTGGCATCTGTTCTCCCATCCAATATTTGGTCATCGCTCTATGTGGATGACTTTGCTATAGCTTGTGCAGGTGCTGACTGTCACCTCATTGCAGTTTCCCTCCAGCATGCCATCAACCGGGTTTCTGATTGGGCCACCACTCACGGATTTAAATTTTCTAGTGGCAAAACTCTTCAAATTACGTTTACTAGACGTTCAGTGATCTCTGACCATCCATTGTACCTATAAGGCTCACGTATCCCAGAACGTGATACAGTCAGGTTTCTCGGCCTCCTGTTCGACCGTCGATTGTCCTGGAAACCTCACATTACCTCTCTGAAGGCAACTTGTCACACCAGGCTGAACCTTCTTAAAACCCTCGCACATCTTTCATGGGGGGCTGATCGTAGAACCCTCCTTCGCCTACATTCAGCCCTAATTTTGTCGAAACTCGATTATGGTGACCAGATATATTCTGCGGCCTCCCTGCTACTCTTTCCATCCTTAATCCCATCCATCACCAGGGATTACGCTTATGCCTTGGTGCATTTCGTTCTTCCTCGGTTGAGAGCCTCTATGTAGAAGCGAACATTCCATCCTTATCCGATCGTCGTGATGCACATTGCATTCGCTATTTTGTTCGCTCTCATGACCTCCACAATCCTTCCATGTATAGGATTGTTACAGATGTTAGTAGGCGCTCTTTATTTGTTCGTCGCCCCTGCTTACTTAGTCCCTTTTCTCTTCGTCTACATTCACTCCTGTCTTCCCTTCAGCTCCCACCTCTATATGTTCATGTGACATCTCCCTTTCCCCTACCCCTTGGGAAGTTCCTACTGTCCGTGTCTGTTCTATTCCTCTACCTTGCGCGAAAGCCCAACTACCTACGGCGGCTTCTCGCTCTTTCTTTCTAGACCACTTCCGTTCTCATTCCCATGCCATCGCAGTATACACCGATGGTTCAAAGTCATCTGACGGCGTTGGATTCGCAGCAGTGTTTCCGGACAGCGTTGTACGAGGGCATCTATTACCCTCGGCTAGCATATTTACGGCTGAATTGTATGCCATTCTTGTGGCACTTATCCGTATTGCATCTATGCCTGAGTCACCATTTGTGGTCGTTTCAGACTCCCTTAGTGCTTTACAGGCTATCCGTAAAATTGATACACCTCACCCCCTAGTTCTTTGTATCCACCTTTGGTTACGCCGTATCTTTAGCAAGCATAAAGATATTGTTTTCTGTTGGGTCCCTGGTCATGTTGACGTACAGGGCAATGAACAGGCAGACACTGCTGCGCGGTCAGCAGTACATGACCTCCCAGTTTCATATAGAGGTGTTCTTTTCACGGACTATTTTGCGGTCATTGCTACCCACCTTCGCACCCGTTGGCAACAACGCTGGTCTGACCTGCTGAATAACAAACTTCATTCTATTAAACCGGTTATAGGTTTCTGGCCTTCTTGTCACCAATGTCGAGGTTGGGAGACTACTCTCTCCCGTCTTCGCATCGGCCACACTCGTCTTACTCACGGGTATCTCATGGAGAGGCTCCCTGCCCCTCTCTGTGAGCATTGTCAGGTTCCAGTGTCTGTTCGATATATCCTGTTGGACTGCCCACTCTATCAACGAGCACGCAGAATTTACCTCCAACGACGTCTTCGCTCTGCGGCCCTTTCTTTACCTTCCCTTCTTGCAGATGGACCCTCCTTTAATCCTGACTCTCTCATTGACTTTTTGACAGAAACTGACTTACTACACAAACTCTGAAGATTATACCTCTAGCACCTCCTCAGTCCCTTCTACCTCGATCTCTTGCTACCCTCCATCCCTGCACTATCCACCGTCATCTTGCACTCCATACCCTACTAATCGTCCATCTCCCTCTTACAACCCACTCTCCCTGCATCCTACAATAACCTGCAGCGCTGTATAACCCCTGTGGTTTAGCGCTTCTATTTGATTATAATAATAATAATCCCCCGTTGTTGCCAGCAACGTGTGCTCTTCACCGTTGTCGCCAGCAACGTGTGCTCTTCACCGTTGTTGCCAGCAACGTGTGCTCTTCACCGTTGTCGCCAGCAACGTGTGCTCTCCACCGTTGTTGCCAGCAACGTGTGCTCTTCACTGTTGTCGCCAGCAACGTGTGCTCTCCACCGTTGTTGCCAGCAACGTGTGCTCTTCACCGTTGTCGCCAGCAACGTGTGCTCTCCACCGTTGTTGCCAGCAACGTGTGCTCTTCACCGTTGTTGCCAGCAACGTGTGCTCTTCACCGTTGTTGCCAGCAACGTGTGCTCTTCACCGTTGTCGCCAGCAACGTGTGCTCTTCACCGTTGTCGCCAGCAACGTGTGCTCTTCACCGTTGTTGCCAGCAACGTGTGCTCTTCACCGTTGTCGCCAGCAACGTGTGCTCTTCACCGTTGTTGCCAGCAACGTGTGCTCTTCACCGTTGTCGCCAGCAACGTGTGCTCTCCACCGTTGTTGCCAGCAACGTGTGCTCTTCACCGTTGTCGCCAGCAACGTGTGCTCTCCACCGTTGTCGCCAGCAACGTGTGCTCGTCACCGTTGTTGCCAGTAACGTGTGCTCGTCACCGTTGTTGCCAGTACACTGTACGAGTCTGGTGTATTCCCAGTACTTCTGTATTGATGAGTTTATCAATTCAATAGCAATGAATTCGTCACATAGATGTTCTCATTCCTGCAACTTTCTCTTAATTGATGATGCTGCGATCATGTTGATCATGATGATGCTGCGATCATGTTGATATTAACTGGAGAAAGTTCTCTCCTACCCTTGGAGTTAATGCATAATGAAGATCTCAGAATTATTCTTGGCTGTCTTGAATCTACCAAGGTTCTTAATATGAGGAAGGAGCTTGGTATCTCTTGTACCAGTGATAAGATTATTGAGATTAATACTTGTATTAGAATATTAAGAAATGAACCAGACACTGTCACTGTGAATCTTACTAAATGTCTAGAAGTAAATACATATAGATCTAAATGGGTTGTGAAAATATGAAATTATTTAAAGTTTTATAACCTGCATGAACTGAACCACTATAGACAAGAAGAGCATTTCACCCCTCCATGGAAGATGTGTTCACTTAATACCACTTACCTGCAAGACCCTCCCAAGAACCTCATTACCTTCCTTAAATTACTCGTAACACCAACTACTCAAGAAAAAAATCTCGCCTAATTCGTAGTAATTATTTATCACAAGTTATATACAGTGATGGATCTAACAAGGAGTCTACTGACAGGGCTGCATCTGCTCTTGTTGCCACCTCCCTAGTTAAGAACAATAGGAACTTTGTTGAGTTAGGCATAAGAATTAACAACTGGGCGTCTACACTGCCAACTGAATTGTTTGCCATTATAATGGTGCTAAAGCTAACTTATAACACTGAGTTTGACCCCATCCCTTGAAATTTTGGACTTTTGAAACCATACTTTCAGGGTGTAAATCCTTGAAAGAGGGGTGCCTTGATGCTGATGAAGGGCTCTTGATTATAGGAAGTGAAACTTACCCTTAATCAGATCAAACTTGATTACCTCCCATTCCCCTTGAGCCGCATAACCCTCATGCATTTAGCACTTCTCCATGATGCTTTATTATACTTTATTATATAATTATGTTCATTGATAATCCTTATCCTATATGGGTCATACAGTGCCTGGTGAATTGTGGGTAATCAGGTTTGATACAAGGAAGGGAAGAGCAGTTCTGACTGCTTTGATAGTCCTTCACTATAGCAATAAGAAGGCTTCCCCTCCCTTGAGAGAGTTGGTCTTGGAAGTGAATCTGTAAGAGAGGTTCAAGTGTTTTAAGGAATGCACACAGGCTAGCAAGACCATGTCCCACAATGAAGATTTCATTGTAGTGTAGGTCTTTACAGCGTCACGCTGCCTGCTCTTGCTGCATCATGGCTGTAACAGTTCGCTAGTCTCCAGCCTCGTATATATCACACCTTAGTCAGGGGGTGGAGTACGTCTGTGTCCAGCCTCGTATATATCACACCTTAGTCAGGGGGTGGAGTACGTCTGTGTCCAGCCTCGTATATATCACACCTTAGTCAGGGAGTGGAGTACGTCTGTGTCCAGCCTCGTATATATCACACCTTAGTCAGGGGTGGAGTACGTCTGTGTCAGCCTCGTATATATCACACCTTAGTCAGGGGTGGAGTACGTCTGTGTCCAGCCTCGTATATATCACACCTTAGTCAGGGAGTGGAGTACGTCTCTGTCCAGCCTCGTATATATCACACCTTAGTCAGGGGGTGGAGTACGTCTGTGTCCAGCCTCGTATATATCACACCTAGTCAGGAGTGGAGTACGTCTCTGTCCAGCCTCGTCTGTATAACCCTGTGGTTTAGCGCTTCTATTTGATTATAATAATTGTCCAGCCTCGTATATACACACCTTAGTCAGGGGTGGAGTACGTCTCTGTCCAGCCTCGTATATCACACCTAGTCAGGGGTGGAGTACGTCTCTGTCCAGCCTCGTATATATCACACCTTAGTCAGGGGGTGGAGTACGTCTCTGTCCAGCCTCGTATATCACACCTTAGTCAGGGGGTGGAGTACGTCTCTGTCCAGCCTCGTATATCACACCTTAGTCAGGGGGTGGAGTACGTCTGTGTCCAGCCTCGTATATATCACACCTTAGTCAGGGGGTGGAGTACGTCTCTGTCCAGCCTCGTATATATCACACCTTAGTACGTCTCTGTCCAGCCTCGTATATATCACACCTTAGTCAGGAGGTAGAGTACGTCTGTGTCCAGCCTCGTATATCACACCTTAGTCAGGGGGTAGAGTACGTCTGTGTCCAGCCTCATATATATCATACCTTAGTAAGGAGGTAGAGTACGTCTGTGTCCAGCCTCGTATGTATCGCACGACACCCTGGTCTGGAGTGTGTATATTGAGAAAATTTTCTTAACACTAGTCACAATTATTCTTAAGAATTTGTTGTCTTAAGGATAGTTTTGTAAACAAAACTGAATTCCCATTTACCATGATGTAGTTTATTCATGACTAGGCTAAACTCCAATTAATATTATGAAACATTATTTGAATTATTATTTGCCGCACTATTCCTATTGTTTACGTTGAGGTACAGGTGACCGGAGTTGTGTTATTTCGGGTTGTCATCTTAGGCAGCGACTAAAATATATAGTAGTAGTTTTATTATCAGCTTTATTAATTTATCACTATTGATATATACATTTTAAATTTATTATTTTGTTTAGCATGTATATTATGCAACCGAATACATATTTCCTTTGTGGAGAGTTACCAAAACTATCGACTGATTGTTGAACTTGGTATTTTTTAAATAACAAAAAAGGCACAATACCGTGACTGGAACAATACACACACAACCCGCACATGAAAAGGAGCTTGACGAGTTTCGGTCCAACTTGGACCATGGTCCAAGTCGGACCGAAACGTCGTCGTAAGCTCCTCTCTTCTATGTGCGGGTTGTGTGTGTATTGGTATTTTTTTTGTCTAATAGTCGTCCAGGTAGAGGAATATGTTGGTCATTGATGAGGTGTTGATGTTGTGAATGTTGCAGAGGTTGATGGATACGAGCCTCACAACTCATAATCTTTAGAAAGTGCAGAAATAGGCAAGGAGAGGCTCATGGAACTGAACCTAACGATGTTAGAGGCAAGAAGAACCAGGGAAAACATGACACACTCAGAGACAGTCATAGTTACAGTGAAAAGCTGGGGAACAAGAACTTGGGGGACAGTCTCAGGACGGTCAGTCTCAGGACGGTCAGTCTCAGGACGGTCAGTCTCAGGACGGTCAGTCTCAGGACGGTCAGTCTCAGGATGGACAGTCTCAGGATGGTCAGTCTCAGGATGATCAGTCTCAGGATGGTCAGCAAGTGAAATGACCTGGATGAAGAGGTTGAGGCAGGCTCCGTACAATGTTTTAAGAACAGGTACGACAGGACCCACGAGGTGAATCTGGCATGCAGTAAGTTGAGAGGCGGGGCCAGGAGCTAGGATTCGACCCCTCTAACTATACATATATGCGAATACTATGACTCGTGGCTGGGTTGGCAGCGTCACTGGCTCACACACTGAGGGACAGGGGATCGCTTCCCGGCACGGGTGAAACGTTGGGTAGGTTTTCGTACACCTGATGTTCCTGTTCACCTAGCATTAAGTAGGTACCTGGGTGTTAGTCGCATCCTGGGGAGACAGTTAAAGGGCCTCACTGACGGTGCATGACTTTAGTGGGTTAGCCTGGGTTACTAACCCTCCCACGGGTTAATACTCCCAACAAAAATCTTCTTTGAAGATGCTTACCCTTCGTCTTCCTTTCTCTCTCTCTCTCTCTCTCTCTCTCTCTCTCTCTCTCTCTCCACACAACCGCACATATAAAAAGAGGGGAGCTTACGACGACGTTTCGGTCCGACTTGGACCATTTACAAAGTCACACACTCTCTTTCTCTCTCCCTTTTCTCTGCCACTGTCCTTCTTCCCTGAATTGCATACCCGTACCTCCCAGTGTCTCCATTCTCTAACCCCCCTCCACTGTCCTCTCCCCTCCATCTCTATAACTGTCCCCCATCCCTCCCCTGCATCCCACTAACCCTTCTTTGTCCCTCCCACAAAAATTGACAATATCCTCATTCCTCTACTGTAGTCTCTCAGCTGAGCCTGACAGGCTCAGCTGATGTCACCCGTCCTTTGTTATGGATCATAATAAGAAAACAACTACCTAGCTTTTGTTCCTACTGTGGTACTATCATATTGGATAGGGTTACGGCGCATTACTGATATATCCAATCATGGTATATCAAACACAATATGCGACTCCAACACTTCCCCCATGACTCACGAAAACGTAATAAATCACAGAACGTTAAGGTAAGCTTTGTTCGAATTTTTTAACCCACAGGGTTAAAAATCCGAACAAAGCTTATATAGTGCGTCATTGAGGACTGTCTTATTTCCAGTGTGGTCCTTTAATCTTGTCCCCCAGGATGCGACCTACACCAGTCGATTAATACCCAGGTACCTACTTAATGCTAGGTGAACATGGACAGCAGGTGTAAGGAAACATGACCAACGTTTCCACCCGTGCCGGAGATTGAACCTCGGATACTCGGTGAGGCGAGAGCGTTACCAACCGATTTCCTTCCCCTATCATTGCCTTGTGTCCCCCACTGCCTTGCAACAGTGGTGCTGTAAGTTCTACATCACCTCATCCTCTCCCCCACAAGCCTGGTGGGGGAACCAGATGTGATGATTAATAAGTATAGGTTTAAAGATTGTCGATTACATAAGGCAGCAACGTACCTGAACACTAAGACTTCTCTCCCTCTACCTGGGACTGTCTGTATATACACTGAGAGATGCACACGTCTCTGATGTATATACCTTGATGATGATGATAATGTTGATTATAATGACAATGCTACTAATAAAGATGGTACTATTAATAACAATAGTGAACATTATGGGTTAGAAAGTTTGTTTTGAAAGACTGGCTCAGCATTCACGATTTTGTAATGGTATTTATTATATCCTTGTGGAAAAAAATCCACATGAGTTTTGGTAATACTGACTATATTCTGAGCAGATAATGGGTCACCTTAACGAGGTGGCGAGGTTTGAACAACTTAATCAGAATCCAGCACTGCCCCCTCACTAATTTGGATTAAATAGCAGGGATTTTTTCCCCATTTGTCAAAATTTACTTCAGGGTATTATGGAAGTGTCACCATTTATTACTTAGCTTGTGCTTCCACCAGTTAGTGCTGAAGTGGTCTACACATAACGAAGATTATTGGATCGTCAGGTGAACCTTCCAGGTGGAGTCCACCTGGTGGTCCACTTGGTTGTCCACTTGGTGGTCCATCTGGTGGTCCACTTGGTGGCCCACCTGGTGGTCCACTTGGTGGTCTACCTGGTGGTCCACTTGATGGTCCACCTGGTGGTCCACTTGATGGTCCACCTGGTGGTCCACTTGATGGTCCACCTGGTGGTCCACTTGATGGTCCACCTGGTGGTCCACCTGGTGGTTCACTTGGTGGCACATTGGGTGGTTCGTCTGGCTGCGGAAGTACTCCATAAAGTCACCTTCAGTTCTAGGGGTGATGGTGTACAACTCTTAGCGTTCTTACCCAGTATTATCTTAATGCTGCTAGTGCCTCTGGCTCTCCTAGGATGGGCGAGCCATCCTAGGACCGTGCTCTTGGTAGGCTAAAGGGTGGTTCTGAAGGACGGAAGACACTACTTCTTGCATTGGTGTGCAGTATGGGGACCAGTGGCAGGGCAGTTACATCTTTATTAATCAATTTGTTGCCTACCATTTCTTTCCTTTTTGCGCTTTCCTCCCCTGATATCCCTGTGGAAACAGCTCCTGCGCAGATATAATTATGGCACTCACGCAGAGTCTGCCTCAGCCTGGCACTAGGTTTGTGGCTGGCTCTGACCCTGACTGCTCCCATTTAAGAAGTTTACTCGGTAGACATCCTGATGACGAGCTGTCTATTTCTGTAATGTGGGTAAGATTGCCGACGTTATTTCTCTCTTGAATAGTGTTGGTCAGGTTAGTGCCTCCCAGCATGGTAAACTTCACACTTGTTACATTACTGTTGCTGACGAGGCATTTCCTGATTTGTGTGTTACCCGCTTCAGTGAGTCGGTTGTGTTACCCGCTTCAGTGAGTCGGTTGTGTTACCCGCTTCAGTGAGTCGGTTGTGTTACCCGCTTCAGTGAGTCGGTTGTGTTACCCGCTTCAGTGAGTCGGTTGTGTTACCCGCTTCAGTGAGTCGGTTGTGTTACCCGCTTCAGTGAGTCGGTTGTGTTACCCGCTTCAGTGAGTCGGTTGTGTTACCCGCTTCAGTGAGTCGGTTGTGGGTAGCTCCCAGAGCAATGTTGTGACATCGTTTTCCATTGGTTTCTCGTGCACGAGACTGAGGAGGATATTCAACTTGTAAATCCTGAAGTGCTAGTAGTTCGTAGGATTAAGAGGAGAGTATTACAACTACTATGCCCTCATCTGCTACCTGTCCCTTTCCACCTGACGCCAGTATATAAGGGCC
The DNA here is from genome assembly GCA_009830355.1 of Cherax destructor. Lineage (NCBI taxonomy): Eukaryota > Metazoa > Arthropoda > Malacostraca > Decapoda > Parastacidae > Cherax > Cherax destructor. The sequence goes on along the minus strand of WNWK01014218.1, from coordinate 21,922 downwards.
AACCTTCTTCCCTGTGCTCCAGAAGACAGGTCATCGCAAGATTAAGACCTGTGCCAGGACCCCGGTCTTGGCGAACATTTCATACATACTGTGCTTCAGAATCTTCACGACTACGGTCCCCTTCACACCAACTCCAAGGCTGAGGGACTGATTACCTCATATTTTGTATATAGTTCTACTGACTTCCATTCACGTCCTTGAATTTGTATTGATAAAGCCACTGGAGGGCGAAACGTCTACAATAAAGATACCCAGGTGTTGCACATGTGTCTTAATTTTCATCTTAACGGTATTGTATACCATTCATGTACAAATTATTCATGGAGGCAAAAAACAAAGGAAATGTACCACGAAATATTCGTACCAACACTTTTATATGGGTGTGAGGTATGGGTTTAAATGATAAATTAGACACATTTGCAACACTTGGGTATCTTTATTGAGGAAGCGTTTCGCCACACAGTGGCTTCATCAGTCCTATACAATGAAGAATGGTGAACATCAGGAGTTTGAGGTAATCAGTCCCTCAGTCTTGAGTTGATGTAATCAGTCTTGAAAAGAACAGAACATATACAGATTGAGACACTTGTGCAACATATGGGAATCTTTATTGAAGAAAGGTGAAAGAAGAAGAGTTTGAGGTAACCCCTTGTTTCTGTGTCCCCTCTCTAGAACATTGTCTCTGTCCACCTTGTCTATTCCACGCAGTATTTTGTATGTCGTTATCATGTCTTCCCTAACCCTCCTGTCCTCCAGTGTCGTCAGGCCGATTTCCCTCAGCCTGGAATCTATGTATTCAATCCGTCAAGTCTTGTAGAAACAAGATTGATGGACTATATTGTGTCCATGTATTGTTTGTAACGGCTTGACAAAGCTCCTGGAGAGCGAAACGTTGCCACAAAAAAAATGTGGCAATGACGGTGAACGTGTTTCTTAGTTTTCTGGACACCCTCTCTTGGTGGGAGACTGCTACTAAAAATAATAATAATACCCAGTGCGCTAACTTTGCGCTAACAGTGCGCTAACTTTGCGCTAACAGTGCGCTAACTTTGCGCCTGAGAGAATGGGAGACAATCAGGTTAAGGCTATGTAAAGGCAAATTACATGCAAATCCTTGGATCAAGTTCCCGTCACCGGCGTCTAGCAAACTTCCCTGAGGGAGTGCACTCTTGAGGGCAGGAACCGTGGTGGTGGTAGTGTGTTATCGCTCACCAACACTGGCTGGTTCGCTCACCAACACTGGCTGGTTCGCTCACTCAGCCATTACATCATCCCCTTCACTAGTAATGATATACGAGGCTGCCAAGTGTTACATGGATCATAAATTATGATTCTGTTGGTAACGTTGTGAATACGTGTGTGTGCACTCACCTAATTTTGGTTGCAGGGGTCGAGTCATAGCTCCTATGTGTGTGTGTGTGTAACTCTCATAATTGATATTTTTAGCACACTTGTAATATTAATATTTTAAAGTATCGGTTGGTATCGGCCATTTTTTCACGGATACCGATGCCATAAAAGGGCGATACCAATACCGTAAAAATGGCCAATACCCGTCGATAGCGATACTTTGGCATATCCCTATTTTATATAAGTCGTGCCGAATAGGTAAAATTGGTCAGCAAGAACTCATTTAAAATTAAATCCTTTCTAAAAAATTTATCTTATACGTTTAAAGATATATTTTTTTCATATATATTAATGTAAAAATTAATAATTTTGTACCAAAAGAACCTTAGAAAACTTACCTAGCCTTATTATAACAAGCGCAATTTAATTTAGTCTAATCCAACTAAACATATTTTAGATAAGTTTACCATAATTTAATAATAAACACAATGAAATATATATTTTTCGTTAGGTTCAGAATGTTTTTTTGCGAAATTATCGCTTACACAAATTTTTGTTTGCCTTATTCGGCACGACACACACACACACACACACACACACACACACACACATGGGGGTCCTGAAACATGGAGAGCCAAGATGATGGATGTGGTACTGGAAAACCTCATGCATCAACATGTTAGGGACATTACAAGAGAGAGAGGGGAGGATGAACCAGCGAGACTGGACCTCGTGTTCACCCTGAGCAGTTCAAACATTGAGGACATCACATATGAGAGGCCCCTGTGAGCTAGTTACCACGTGGTTCTGAGCTTTGAATACTTAGTAGAGTTACAAGTGGAGAGGGTAACAGGAGTTGAATGGGAAAAGCCGAACTATAAAAGGTGGGACTACACGGATATGAGGAACTTCCTGCAGGAGGTTCAGTGGGACAGAGAATTGGTAGGAAAGTCAGTAAACGAAATGATGGAATATGTAACAACAAAATGCAAGGAGGCAGAGGAAAGGTTTGTTCCCAAGGGCATCATAAATAATGGGAAGACCAGAAAGAGTCCTTGGTTTACCCGAATGTGTCGGGAGGCAAAGACTAAGTGCGCTAGAGAATGGAAAAAGTACAGAAGGTTAAGGACCCAGGAAAATAAGGAGATTAGTCGAAGAGCCAGAAACGAGTATGCACAGATAAGGAGGGAGGATCAGCGACGGTACGAAAACAACATAGCATCGAAAGTCAAGTCTGACCCGAAACTGCTGTATAGCCACATTAGGAGGAAGATAACAATCAAAGACCAGGTAATCAGGCTGAGGAAAGAAGGTGGGGAACTCACAAGAAACGATCAAGAAGTATGTGAGGAGCTCAACACGAGATTTAAGAAAGTATTTACAGTGGAGACAGGAAGGACTCTGGGAAGACAGAACAGAGGGGGACATCAACAACGAATATACCAACAAGTGTTGGATGACATACAACTGAGGAGGAGGTGAAGAAGCTGCTCAGTGACCTTGATACCTCAAAGGCGATGGGACCGGACATCTCCCCGTGGGTCCTTAGAGAGGGAGCAGAGACACGCTGTGTGTGCCACTAACAACGATCTTCAACACATCCCTTGAAACTGGGCAACTACCTGAGGTATGGAAGACGGCAAATGTAGTTCCCATTTTTAAGAAAGGAGACAGAAACAAGGCACTAAACTATAGACCAGTGTCACTGACGTGTATAGTATGTAAAGTCACGGAGAAGATTATCAGGAGGAGAGTGGTGGAGCACCTGGAACGGAACAAGATTATAAATGACAACCATCACGGATTCAGGGAAGGCAAATCCTGTGTCACAAACCTGGAGTTTTATGACAAGGTAACCGAGGTAAGACACTAGAGAGAGGGGTGGGTTGACTGCATTTTCTTGGACTGAAAGAAAGCCTTCGATACAGTTCCTCACAAGAGATTAGTGCAGAAGCTAGAGGATCAGGCACGTGTAACAGGAAGGGCACTGCAATGGGTCAGAGAATACCTGACAGGGAGGCAACAACGAGTCATGGTACGAGATGAGGTATCACAATGGGCGCCTGTGACGAGCGGGGTTGCACAAGGGCCAGTCCTAGGACCAGTGCTGTTCTTGGTACATGTGAATGACATGACGGACGGGATAGACTCAGAAGTGTCCCTGTTTACAGATGATGTGAAGTTAATGAGAAGAATAAAAATAGATGAGGATCAGGCAGGACTACAAAGAGACCTGGACAGGCTGGACACGTGGTCCAGCAACTGGCTACTCGAATTTAAAACAGCTAAATGCAAAGTCATGAAGATCGGGGAAGGGCAAAGAAGACCGCAGACTGAGTATAGGCTAGGTGGCCAAAGACTGCAAACCTCACTGAAGGACAAAGATCTTGGGGTGAGTATAATACCGAGCACGTCTCCGAAAGCACACATCAACCAGATAACTGCTGCAGCATACGGGCGCCAGCAAACCTGAGAATAGCGTTTCGATACCTTAGTAAGGTATCATTCAAGACACTGTACACCGTGTACGTCAGGCCCATACTGGAGTATGCAGCACCAGTTTGGAACCCACACCTGGTCAAGCACGTCAAGAAATTAGAGAAAGTGCAAAGGTTTGCAACAAGACTAGTTCCAGAGCTAAGGGGATTGTCCTACGAAGAAAGGTTAAGGGAAATCGACCTGACGACACTGGAGGACAGGAGGGTTAGTGGAGACATGATAATGACATACAAAATACTGCGAGGAATAGATAAGGTGGATAGAGACAGGATGTTCCAGAGAGGCGACACAGAAACAAGGGGTCACAATTGGAAGTTGAAGACTCAGATGAGTCAAAGGGATGTTACGAAGTATTTCTTCAACCACAGAGTTGTCAGGAAGTGGAATAGTCTGGCAAGTGAGGTAGTGGAGGCAGGAACAATACATAGCTTTAAGACGAGGTACGATAAAGCTCACGGAGCAGGGAGAGAGAGGACCTAGTTGCGATCAGTGAAGTTTCGGGGCCAGGAGCTGAGTCTCGATCTCTGCAACAACAAATAGGTGAGTACACACACAGAAAGTTGAAAGTGAACATAGATAAGAGTAAGGTGATGAGGGTATCAAACGATTTAAATAAAGAAAAATTGGATATCACATTGGAGAGAGGGATTATGGAAGAAGTAAATGTTTTCAGATATTTGGGAGTTGACGTGTCAGCGGATGGGTTTATGAAGGATGAGGTTAACCATAGAATTGATGAAGGAAAAAAGGTGAGTGGTGCGTTGAGGTATCTGTGGAGACAAAAAACGTTATCCATGGAGGCAAAGAAGGGAATGTACGAAAGTATAGTGGTACCAACACTCTTATATGGGTGTGAAGCATGGGTTGAAAATGCTGCAGAGAGGAGGAGGCTGGAGACAGTGCAGATGTCCTGTCTAAGGGCAATGTGTGGTGTAAATATTATGCAGAAAATTCGGAATGTGGAAATTAGGAGAAGGTGTGAAGTTACTAAAAGTATTTGTCAGAGGGCTGAAGAGGGGTTGTTGAGGTGGTTTGGTCATTTAGAGAGAATGGATCAAAGTAGAATGATTTGGAGAGCGTATAAATCTGTAGGGGAAGGAAGGCGGGGTAGGGGTCGTCCTAGAAAAGGTTGGAGGGAGGGGGTAAAGGAGGTTTTGTGGGCGAGGGGCTTGGACTTCCAGCAAGCATGTGTGAGCGTGTTAGATAGGAGTGAATGGAGACGAATGGTTTTTGGGACATGATCTGTTGGAGTGTGAGCAGGGTAACATTTTGTGAAGGGATTCAGGGAAACCAGTTAATTGATTTAGTTGGACTTGAGTCCTGGAAATGGGAAGTACAATGCCTGCACTTTAAAGGAGGGGTCTGGGATAGTGACAGCTGGGAGGGACTATTCTCAGTTGTCGTATCTGAGGGCCTCTGCAAAGACAGTGATTATGTATGAGTGTGGTGAAAGTGTTGAATGATGATGAAAGTATTTTCTTTTTGGGGATTTTCTTTATTTTTGGGTCACCCTGCCTCGGTGGGAGACGGCCGACTTGTTGAAAAAAAAAAAAAATATATATATATATTATATACTATATATATATATATATAATAGCTATGAATGTAGTCCGAAAATATGAGTATTATTACTGCCGGGTGTACCACATGCATCTCATTGAGTTTTTGTCACTATACATCTTTGATCTAATATAGGAAACTTATCTTGGTATTTCAACCCTGCACATGTGTCTATGTCATACATTTGTCATGTTTATATACCTTGTATGATACAATATTTGTTAATATTTGTTTATCTCGCTCCCTGGAGCGAGTTTACTGGTACAATCTCTTGTGTTAACCAAGTAAGTTCCTCTCCACGTTGCCTTATTTATTCACTAAATTCTGTCTTCCATATCCTTGGCAGCGGGAGCCAGGTCGTGTGGATGAGTGTGTGAGCACCTAACTTGACTTACCTGACGTGAGACAGCTGTCAGCATGGACCATCAACACGGTGTACCGACCACGGACGACTCGCAGCACCATGCACCAGGTTAGTACCTCTCAAAATATTAATTCACTGTCATTGTACATTTGTTGCTGTAATTTTGTTACTGTGTGTGATTATTTTTTTTGTATGTAGTTTTGGTTTGTAAGTGTAAAGTGTGTCTTGTGTATAGTTGTATTTTATTTACTAGGTCAAACTGTTTCATAAATCCGCCAACTTTGTTCCTTCTATGAAAAGAACAATATTAATGTGACTAGCCAGAGGTATGGTGGACACAACAGCAAGAATATTAAAGAATAAAAATCACAGTATGGCTGCTGAAGCTATACTTTGGCTGGAACAATACCGTGGCTGGAACAATACAGTGGCTGGAACAGTACCCTGGCTGGAGCAATACTGTGGCTGGAGCAATACCATGGCTGGAACAGTACTGTGGCTGGAACAATACCGTGGCTGGAACAGTACCCTGGCTGGAGCAATACTGTGGCTGGAGCAATACCGTGGCTGGAACAGTACTGTGGCTGGAACAATACCGTGGCTGGAACAATACCGTGGCTGGAACAGTACCCTGGCTGGAGCAATACTGTGGCTGGAGCAATACCGTGGCTGGAACAGTACTGTGGCTGGAACAATACCGTGGCTGGAACAATACCGTGGCTGGAACAGTACCCTGGCTGGAGCAATACTGTGGCTGGAGCAATACCGTGGCTGGAACAGTACTGTGGCTGGAACAATACTGTGGCTGGAACAATACCGTGGCTGGAACAGTACTGTGGCTGGAACAATACCGTGGCTGGAACAGTACCCTGGCTGGAGCAATACTGTGGCTGGAGCAATACCGTGGCTGGAACAGTACTGTGGCTGGAGCAATACTGTGGCTGGAGCAATACCGTGGCTGGAACAGTACTGTGGCTGGAACAATACCGTGGCTGGAACAGTACCCTGGCTGGAGCAATACCGTGGCTGGAACATACTGTGGCTGGAGCAATACCGTGGCTGGAACAGTACTGTGGCTGGAGCAATACCCTGGCTGGAACAGTACCCTGGCTGGAACAGTACCCTAGCTGGAACAGTACCGTGGCTGGGAACAGTACCGTGGCTGGAACAGTACCGTGGCTGGAACAGTACCGTGGCTGGAACAGTAACCTGGCTGGAACAGTACCCTGGCTGGAACAATACACTGGCTGGAGCAGTACCCTGGCTGGAGCAGTACCCTGGCTGGAGCAGTACCCTGGCTGGAGCAGTACCGCGGCTGGAGCAGTACTGTAGCTGGAGCAGTACCGTGGCTGGAACAGTACCGTGGTTGGAGCAGTACCGTGGCTGGACCAATGCGGTGGTTGGAACAATACTGTGCATGAAACAATGTGAAAGATGGAACAATCTGGTGGCTGGAACAATGTGATGACTCCAGCAAAACAGTCGCTGGAACAGTAATGTGGCTGAACAATACCGTGATCGTACGTTTTGGGTCCATTAGTCCATCCTTGGCACATTAGTCCATCCTGGAGACAGCCCATCCTGGACACAATAGTCCATCCTGGAGACATAGTCCATCCTGGAGACAGCTCATCCTGGACACAATAGTCCATCTTGGAGACAGCTCATCCTGGACAAAATAGTCCATCCTGGAGACAGCCCATCCTGGACACAATAGTCCATCCTGGAGACATAGTCCATCCCATCCAGGACACAATATTTCATCCTGGACACAGTAGTCCATCCAGGACACAATATTTCATCCTGGACACAATAGTCCTGGACATAATAGTCCATCCTGAACACAATAGTCCATCTAAAACTGTGGCATGCTAAGAGTATATTCCATTTTATTTAGCGTATGTCACACACCCATATAGGCCAGCGAACTAGGTGCCAGCGAATCAGGTGCCAGCAAACCAGATGCTAAGGGTTTAACGATCAAAGGGGCCCCGTCATTATACCAGCACCTTGATTCAACCAACCAATCCCAAGGAAGCCGGCCAAAGCTATGAAGCGATGTGGTACACTCGTGGAAACAACTTTGGTAGACTTGTTTGCCCTGCTGGTCGCTCACCGTGTCTTATGCTTGCTTTTGCCTCATTGTAACAGTGTAAATACCGTTCATTGGCTATAATACACTGTAAATATCTGTTTTGGTGATGGAAATATAATTCAGTTATTCTAAGCTATCTTTTGCTTGTTCCCAGGTGGTAATCACATTACCGCAGGCCATATCTACACTTGTGCACATAAGGACACGATAGTCCATCAAGGACACAGTCCATCCTGAAAACAGTAGTCCACCCTGGAGACAATAGTCCACCCTGGAGACAATAGTCCACCCTGGAGACAATAGTCCACCCTGGAGACAATAGTCCACCCTGGAGACAATAGTCCACCCTGGAGACAATAGTCCACCCTGGAGACAATAGTCCACCCTGGAGACAATAGTCCACCCTGGAGACAATAGTCCACCCTGGAGACAATAGTCCACCCTGGAGACAATAGTCCACCCTGGAGACAATAGTCCACCCTGGAGACAATAGTCCACCCTGGAGACAATAGTCCACCCTGGAGACAATAGTCCACCCTGGAGACAATAGTCCACCCTGGAGACAATAGTCCACCCTGGAGACAATAGTCCACCCTGGAGACAATAGTCCACCCTGGAGACAATAGTCCACCCTGGAGACAATAGTCCACCCTGGAGACAATAGTCCACCCTGGAGACAATAGTCCACCCTGGAGACAATAGTCCACCCTGGAGACAATAGTCCACCCTGGAGACAATAGTCCACCCTGGAGACAATAGTCCACCCTGGAGACAATAGTCCACCCTGGAGACAATAGTCCACCCTGGAGACAATAGTCCACCCTGGAGACAATAGTCCACCCTGGAGACAATAGTCCACCCTGGAGACAATAGTCCACCCTGGAGACAATAGTCCACCCTGGAGACAATAGTCCACCCTGGAGACAATAGTCCACCCTGGAGACAATAGTCCACCCTGGAGACAATAGTCCACCCTGGAGACAATAGTCCACCCTGGAGACAATAGTCCACCCTGGAGACAATAGTCCACCCTGGAGACAATAGTCCACCCTGGAGACAATAGTCCACCCTGGAGACAATAGTCCACCCTGGAGACAATAGTCCACCCTGGAGACAATAGTCCACCCTGGAGACAATAGTCCACCCTGGAGACAATAGTCCACCCTGGAGACAATAGTCCACCCTGGAGACAATAGTCCACCCTGGAGACAATAGTCCACCCTGGAGACAATAGTCCACCCTGGAGACAATAGTCCACCCTGGAGACAATAGTCCACCCTGGAGACAATAGTCCACCCTGGAGACAATAGTCCACCCTGGAGACAATAGTCCACCCTGGAGACAATAGTCCACCCTGGAGACAATAGTCCACCCTGGAGACAATAGTCCACCCTGGAGACAATAGTCCACCCTGGAGACAATAGTCCACCCTGGAGACAATAGTCCACCCTGGAGACAATAGTCCACCCTGGAGACAATAGTCCACCCTGGAGACAATAGTCCACCCTGGAGACAATAGTCCACCCTGGAGACAATAGTCCACCCTGGAGACAATAGTCCACCCTGGAGACAATAGTCCACCCTGGAGACAATAGTCCACCCTGGAGACAATAGTCCACCCTGGAGACAATAGTCCACCCTGGAGACAATAGTCCACCCTGGAGACAATAGTCCACCCTGGAGACAATAGTCCACCCTGGAGACAATAGTCCACCCTGGAGACAATAGTCCACCCTGGAGACAATAGTCCACCCTGGAGACAATAGTCCACCCTGGAGACAATAGTCCACCCTGGAGACAATAGTCCACCCTGGAGACAATAGTCCACCCTGGAGACAATAGTCCACCCTGGAGACAATAGTCCACCCTGGAGACAATAGTCCACCCTGGAGACAATAGTCCACCTGGAGACAATAGTCCACCCTGGAGACAATAGTCCACCCTGGAGACAATAGTCCACCCTGGAGACAATAGTCCACCCTGGAGACAATAGTCCACCCTGGAGACAATAGTCCACCCTGGAGACAATAGTCCACGCTGGAGACAATAGTCAGCCTTGGACCATTGTTTCCTGGGGACACATGAGGGGCCATTGAGGGTGTTATCTACAGAGCAGGTCTATGGTATCTCTTGTAAGCATAGTGTCAGAAGCGCTAATTGCTGATACGTTAATAAGATAACTCTTAGTCTCTATGGAGACTGTTGTGAGAGTCTAGCGAGTGCTAACCTCTTACTTTTTCTTTTTCAAGGCATATGGAATATGGAGATACCTTTCTGAGATCGCGAAGCGTTCGAAATACATCTAGTTATTAGTTATCCTCGAAGAGGGACCTTTAAATGGTTGCTTGATTTTTTTTTTCTGTAACGTTTCGATTTTCTTTTGTAACTCGAGACCCTCTCATCGGGTACAAATCCTCGACGCTCACGTACAGTAACGAGGACAACATTCTCGGCACAACTGGCATGTGCAGGTTCTCTATGACCAATGTTATTGACCCATTCCCAGCATCCTGGAACGACTCAGATAGCTTCCTAAATCTTCAGTGACGTAGTTTGAAAGAGTGCGTTCCAATTCGACTACGTTGGAGAGTGAAATTCTAGTGTATAGGTTCAGATTTGACTAATGTGTACAGTTTTGAGAAATATTGATTCCCTTTTAATTATCTTAATTAAAATATATGCATCTGCCTCTTCTGAATGACTTCAATATTTAATAAGTGATGCATTTTTTTTTTTGCGTGATAATGCTCATTCAGTTTAGTTTGTGTGGGCAAATTTGTTATTGCAATAAATAATTTTTTATAATTTTGAATTGATGGAATTTTCATCAAACTCGAGTATCTCGAACATTAGTTTATTCTTCCATACACAACTGTAAACAATTTTAAAGCTAATACAACTGATAAAAAATCGAAAATATTGAAAACTCGCATTTTTATAGTGTTTTGAAATTTCCGAGTAGAGTGAACCCTTAAATACTGCTAACATCTGTTAGCTACAGTTTGCTCATACAATCAAAGGTTTTCGTTTATAACTTTAGAACATTTTATCCAATAAGCTTCAAATTTAAAACCGTGATTAAGTATTAGTAATTGAATGTTAGTAAGGCAGGTGATAGGAACAGGTGTTCTTGTTTAATTTTACATAAATCATTCCCGAAATTGATTTAAAGATCCTCTTTTGAACAGCACTAGATTCTCGGGTGTTACCGAATGATAAACTAATTTTGTTATTTTCTGTATGTGTATAAATCTATAGTCACATACTCAGTGGCCACTTTATTAAGTACACCTTTAAAGTACTGGGGTAGGGCCTCCTTTGTACCCAGAAGATCCTGAATTCTGTGTGACATAGATTCACCAGGGTGCTAAAAACATTCTTTTGAGATCCTGATCCATGATAATATCACATAGTTGCTGCAGATTTCTCGGCTACACATAATAATAATAATAATAATAATAATAATAATAATAATAATATATTTATTTCTACTAGTACATGTACAAGGTATACAGGCCTAGCTGACATCAATGACATACTACTATATGGAAAGCCGCTTGTTATGCAGAGCATTTCGGGCAAATTAGGTCAGTTTTGTCCCAGGATACGACCCACATCAGTCGACTATCTCTCAGGTATCCATTTTACTGATCGAGAACATAGAAAACCGGTGTAAAGAAACACGCTCAATGTTTCTACCCTCTACGGGAATCGAACCCGATTCCACCAGGTCACGGAGCACCGTTCATGCTACGAATCTCCTGTTCCACCACATCTCAAAAGTTTATGCATGCCGCAGCAGAAATCTCTATTCGTCAGACCAGGCGGCGTTTTCCAATCATCAACTGTCCAGTTTTGGTGAGCCTGTGCCCACCTTAGCCTCAGTTTCCTGTTCTTAGATGACAGGAGTGGAACCCTGTGTGGTGGTCTGCTGTTCTAGCCCATCCACTTCAAGGTTCGACATGTACATTTAGAGATGCTCTTCTGCATACCACTGTTGTACCACATGATTATTTGAGTTACTATCGCCTTCCTGTCAGCTTGAACCAGTCTGGCTATTCTCTGCTGACCTCTCTCAATTTCAAGTTTTTTTTCCTTTCCCCAAAGAACTGCTGCTTACTGAATGTTTTGTCACGCCATTCTCAGTAAACTCTACAGACTGTTGTGCGTGAAAATCCCAGAGCAGTAGTTTCTGAGATACTTAAACAACCCCGTCTGGCACCAACAATCATTCCACGATCAAGTCACTCAGATCACATTTCTTTCCAGTTCTGAGCTTTGGCCTGAACAACAACTGATCCTCTTGATTATGTCTGAATGCTTTTAGGCAGTGAGGTGCTGCCAGGTGATTGGCTGATTAGATATTTGCATTAACGAGCAGGTGTATACGTGTACCAAATAAAGTGGCCACTGAGTGCACATACACAGGCATATGATAGTGGTGGTGAGGATGGTGTGATAGTGGTGTTATGGTGATGGTCCTAGTGATAGCGGGGGTGTTGGGGTGATGGTCGTATTGATAGTGAGGACAGTGATGATGGTGATAATATTAGTAGTGGGATGGATATATATATTATATATATATATATATATATATATATATATATATATATATATATATATATATATATATATATTTTATATTATATTATAAACACACACACACACATTATATATATATATATATATATATATATATATATATATATATATATATATATATATATATATATATATATATATATATATATATATATATATTCCCAACAAGTCGGCAGTCTCCCACCGAGGCAGGGTGACACAAAAATAAAGAAAATCCCCAGAAAGAAAATACTTTCATCATCATTCAACACTTTCACCACACTCATACATAATCACTGTCTTTGCAGAGGCGCTCAGATACGACAGCTGAGAATAAGTCCCTCCCAGCTGTCACTATCCCAGACCCCTCCTTTAAAGTGCAAGCATTGTACTTCCCATTTCCAGGACTCAAGTTCAACTAAATCAATTAACTGGTTTCCCTGAATCCCTTCACAAAATGTTACGCTGCTCACACTCCAACAGCTCGATTAGATTTTAGATTTAGATTTTGCCACCGAAGTGGCTAGTTTATTGTGCACCCCATATCCATCCTGTGGACGGTAGCGCAAGAGCATATGGATACACAAAAGGCCTAGGAACTAGGCCCCAAAGGGGTTAACAATTGTACATTTGGGTTTATATCTACATTTTAATTATCTGTTACAAGCAAATTTAGGAAATTTTCTTAGTACAATAGGTATCTTATTTCATGAATAAGATATCTTGACATGTCACATAGGTTATTATACTGTCTATCTCTATATTCCTCAATAAGTGCACAATCAAGCACATAGTGTTCAAGACAGTGACCATATGCCTGATCACATAATTTGCATTTAGTTTGATCATCATCTGTGTCTCCCAAACTGCCAGAAGTACTTGTAGCCAAGCCTAAGCCTGGCCACTACAACATCAGTCAGTCTGTTCACATTGCAAGTTGCTCCATAAACATACTTATCTACGTTCATGTTATCATAGTGGGTTATAGATCTACTCAGGCTTCTAACTGCATTCCTATAGCTATCATTTTCATTATTTATTTCTCTCCTAATATTATTCCTAATGCTAGACACAAATATACCAAAGTTATATTCTACATTCTCCTTATGGGTGCTCTTCTTGGCTAACATATCAACTTTATCATGAAGGAGTAATCCAATGTGTGACGGAATCCATAGCAAATGTACATTAATTCCTTTGTCCCGGATTTTTGAGTATCTATACCTGGCTTCTCCAATGAGCATGCTGTTAGTCATTATATGAGTCTTCAATGATGACATAGAATCAGTAATGATGATAGAGTCAAGCTCAGTGTCATAAGTTAGCTTTAGTGCCATTAGGATTGCAAACAATTCAGTTTGCAGTGTAGACGCCCAGTTGTTAATTCTTATGCCTAACTCGACAAATTTATTATCGTTCTTAACTAGGGAGGTGGCAACCAGATCAGATGCAGCCCTGCCAGAAGACTCCTGTTTAGATCCATCAGTGTATATAACTTGAGATAACTTATTACTACCAGCTAGGCGAGAAATTTCTTCTTGAGCAGTTGCTTTAACAAGTGATTTAAGGAAGGGATTACTAGCAATGAGCTTCTTGGGAGAGGCTTCCAGGTATGTGATATTAAATGAACACATCTTCCATGGAGGGGTGAAATGCTCTTGTTGCCTACAGTGATACAATTCATGCAGGTTGTAAAACTTAATGTAATTGCATGTTTTCACAATCCATTTAGATCTGTGAGTATTTACTTCTAGACATTTAGTAAGATTCATTGTGACAGTGTCTGGTTCATTTCTTAACATTCTAATACCAAGTACAGTGTTAATCTCAACAATCCTATCACTGATACTAGTAATACCAAGCTCCTTCCTCATATTAAGAACCTTTGTAGATTTGGGACAGCCAAGAATAATTCTGAGAGCTTCATTTTGCATTAACTCCAAGGGTCGGAGAGAACTTTCTCGAGCTAATATCAACATGGGAGCAGCATAATCAATTAAGGACCTAATATAGGCTATGTACATCATTCTCGCGATTCTCACATTAGCACCATAGTTGGAGTTGTAGCCAGCAACAGCTTTAAGAGCATTTAGTCTATCTTTGCATTTTTTATTTAGTTGTGGTATAGTAGATTTGGTAAAGGGTACATCTACACCAAGATATCTGTAAGTTTTAACGTAGCTAATGTTTTCACCCTGCAAATAGATGGGTGGGGGATGTTGTTTGCTTGTTAATATCTTTGTTTTAGAGGAAGATATTACGAGGCCTAGTCGATTACAAATTGCTTGAACTTCATTAAGAACGGTACTCATCTTTTTGTGCCCTGTTGTATGGATCATGATGTCATCAGCATAGCTTATAGCTATGTGTTTAGGTGAGGCAGGTAGAGCATTTAGGAGAGCATTAATCAGAATATTAAATAGCATGGGACTGAGAACTCCTCCCTGCGGTGTACCTAGGGACATTTCTTTAGACTCGCTTCTAAAGCCTTGGTAGAGGACAGAGGATACTCTGTTTGACAGGTATCCTATTATCCAGCAGAGTAGGCTACCACCAATATTCATTTTGGCTAGTTCATGTAGTATAACAGTTCTGTTCGCGATATCAAATGCAGATTTTAGATCAAGAAATGTGGTAAAACTAGTAGAGGTGTGTGCGGTGAGAAAGGTGGAGATACAATTCTACACACTCTTACCTTTCATGAACCCATAGAGGGAGGGGGAGAGTTGGTGTCTGATTCTATAGTACAGTCTGTTAAGTATCATTCTTTCAAAAATTTTACAAAGACAGCTAGTTAAGGAGATCGGTCTAAATGTATCAGGCTGTTGGGGCTTAGGGATAGGCACAATGAGACTATTGGTCCAGGAAGTAGGAAGAACTCCTCAATGTAACTGGTATTATACAGTGCCAACAAAGGATTATTAGGCACGTGCCTTAAAGTTCTGAGAATATCATAGGTTATACCATCCTCTCCAGGAGCAGTTGATCGACCTTTAGTTAATGCGTTATCTAATTCATACTCTGTGAAGAGGCAATCACTCTCATCAATATTTTGGCTCATAAAATTAATCAGTTTCAACATTTCGTCAGAAGCACTCTCTAAGTTTTCTCTAATATGAGATGGCAGGTTTTCATGCCTGGAGATTTTGGACCAGTCATTTATGAGGTCATTTGCTTTTTCAAGTGGAAAGGGATGAGCAACATTGCCAGTCTTTTTCCTGGTTATTTTATTTATACCTTTCCATGCCAGACTTAAAGGGGTAGACCTATTTAATCCACTAACGAATTGTTCCCATTCCTGTTGCCTAAGTTCTTGCTTTCTATTTCTTGCATTTGTTAGTGCAGCTTGGAATGTTCTGAGAAGGTCTGGGGTTCTACACTCACGGTATGCTTTACCAATCCTCCTAGCTGCATGTGTTAAATTGCGTAGCTGTGGGTCATTATAATATTTACATTGGTTTTTATTGTCATTTCTAGTGGAAGGTTTATGTTGTCTTTTCCTGCCCACTTGATCTGTGAGCACAGTCTCAATAGTGGTAACTAGATCATCATTGAATTTTTGTGTGCCAGTGGGCTCATAATCTTTATACCATTGATCCAAGTGGTTAATAAAGTTTTCTCTATGTTCTGGGTTGAGAATAAGTTTCCTCCTTCTGTATTTAGCTCCTTGGTTGCTTGAGATATGATCAAGATTGACAGTTGTGAGTCTTGGGAAGTGATCAGATAGAAGATCATCAACTATGACAGAGTCATGCATCGTATATGATGTATTAAATCCAAGGCACAGATCTAGTATGCCTCCATATATGTGAGTGGGCTCAGTAGTGCCTACAATACGAACATTATCATGCTCATTTAGAAATTTCACTAGTTTAGTTCCATTGGTGTTTGTTATAGACCCACCAATATTCTTATGTCTGGCATTAAAGTCTCCAAGTATGAGGGTAGGTTCACTATTGATGCGATCTGGTAAAGCATCAGGTCGAAACTGGTTTGCTGGGGCATAAAGATTAAAAATGTTTATGGAAAAATCGCCTGCGTATACTCTGACACCATGATACTGCATGTTTACTCGACTCTGCAGGGTAAGGAGTGAATGTGGCAAGTTCTTTCTGACATACATCATAACCCCTGTGGTTTAGCGCTTCTATTTGATTATAATAATAATCTGACATACATCACACAACAGTTGGTTGACCTTAAGTTATGAGCTGCATATCCAGCCAACTTTGGTGGAGGTACTCCTTCTTTCAGTCTACATTCCTGCAAACAGATGACATCAATATTCTTGGTTGCACTAATAAGATGCAAGTCAGGCAACCGCTTCCTAATAGAAGCAATGTTCCATGAAAAAATTTGTAATCTATCCATTGTTGTTCATAAGATGGTCTTGCTTTGGAATTCCTAAATCTATTCAAAGTGATCAAGGCACTGGACCACTACGACAAGGTCCTGGATGCTCTAGAGTACAAACAGAATGCAGATGTTATATACACAGTCTTTGAAAAAGCCTTTGATAAGTTTGACCATGGTGTGATAGCACACAAAATGCGTGATAAAGGAATAACAGGAAAAGTTGGTAGATGGATCTATAATTTCCTAACAAGTAGAACACAAAGAGTAGTAGTCAACAGAGTAAAGTCTGAGGCGGCTACGGTGAAAAGAGCTGTTCCACAAGGCACAGTTCTCGCTCCCATCCTGTTCCTCATCCTTATATCGGACATAGACAGGGATATCAGCCACAGTGCCGTGTCTTCCTTTGCAGATGACACCCGAATCTGCATGACACTGTCCACCATTGAAGACACTGCAAGACTCCAAGCAGACATCAACCAAATCTTTAAATGGGCTGCAGAAAACAATATGAAGTTCAATGATGAGAAATTTCAATTACTCCGATATGGAAAACGTGAGGAAATTAAAATATCATCGGAGTATAAAACAAATTCCAACCACACAATAGAGCGAAAAAATAATGAACACTGTAGCAATCGCATCTGCCAGAAAAATGACAGGATGGATAATGAGAACCTTTAAAACCAGGGATGTCAAGCCAATGTTGACACTTTTTAGGTCGCTTGTTCTATCTAGGCTGGAATATTGCTGCACACTAACTGCACCTTTCAAGGCAGGTGAAATTGCTGACCTAGAAAATGTACAGAGAACCTTCACGGCACGCATAACTGCAATAAACCACCTCAATTACTGGGAACGCTTGAAGTTCCTAAACCTGTACTCCCTGGAATGCCCAACAGCTCGTCAGGTCCCCAAAACCATTCGTCTCCATTCACTCCTATCTAACACGCTCACACATGCTTGCTGGAAGTCCAAGCCCCTCGCCCACAAAACCTCCTTTACCCCCTCCCTCCAACCTTTTCTAGGACGACCCTTACCCCGCCTTCCTTCCCCTACAGATTTCTACGCTCTCCAAGTCATTCTACTTTGATCCATTCTCTCTAAATGACCAAACCACCTCAACAACCCCTCTTCAGCCCTCTGACAAATACTTTTAGTAACTCCACACCTCCTAATTTCCACATTCCGAATTTTCTGCATAATATTTACACCACACATTGCCCTTAGACAGGACATCTCCACTGCCTCCAGCCTCCTCCTCGCTGCAGCATTTGCAACCCATGCTTCACACCCATATAAGAGTGTTGGTACCACTATACTTTCGTACATTCCCTTCTTTGCCTCCATGGATAACGTTTTTTTGTCTCCACAGATACCTCAACGCACCACTCACCTTTTTTCCTTCATCAATTCTATGGTTAACCTCATCCTTCATAAAACCATCCACTGACACATCAACTCCCAAATATCTGAAAACATTTACTTCTTCCATAATCCCTCTCTCCAATGTGATATCCAATTTTTCTTTATTTAAATCGTTTGATACCCTCATCACCTTACTCTTATCTATGTTCACTTTCAACTTTCTACCTTTACACACCCTCCCAAACTCGTCCACTAACCTTTGCAACTTTTCTTTAGAATCTCCCATAAGCACAGTATCATCAGCAAAAAGTAACTGTGTCAACTCCCATTTTGCATTTAATTCCCCATAATTTAATCCCACCCCTCTCCCCAACACCCTAGCATTCACTTCTTTTACGACCCCATCTATAAATATATTAAATAACCATGGTGACATTACACATCCCTGTCTAAGACCTACTTTTACCAGGAAGTAATCTCCCTCTCTCCTACACACCTTAACCTGAGCCTCACTATCCTTATAAAAACTCTTTACATCCTTCAGTAACTTACTACCTATTCCATACACTTGCAACATCTGCCACATTGCTCCCCTATCCACTCTATCATATGCCTTTTCTAAATCCATAAATGCAATGAAAACTTCTCTACCTTTATCTAAATACTGTTCACATATATGCTTCACTGTAAACACTTGATCTACACATCCCCTACCCACTCTAAAGCCTCCTTGCTCATCTGCAATCCAACTCTCTGTCTTACCCTCTAATTCTTTCAATAATAACCCTGCCATACACTTTACCTGGTATACTCAGTAAACTTATTCCCCTATAATTCTTACACTCTCTTTTATCCCCCTTCCCTTTATATAAAGGAATTATACATGCTCTTCTGCCAATCCCTAGGTACCTTCCCCTCTTTCATACATATATTTAACAAAAATACCAACCACTCCAGCACTATATCCCCCCCTGCTTTTAACATTTCTGTCATGATCCCGTCAGTTGCAGCTGCTTTACCCCTTTCATTCTACGTAATGCCTCACGCACCTCCCCACACTCACATCCTGCTCTTCTTCACTCCTAAACGATGTTGTACCTCCCTGGCCAGTACATGAAATTACCGCCTCTCTTTTTCATCGACATTTAAAAGTTCCTCAAAATATTCCCGCCATCTACCCAATACCTCCAGCTCCCCATCTACTAACTCCCCTACTCTGTTTTTAACTGACAAATCCATTCGTTCCCTAGGCTTTCTTACCTTGTTTATCTCACTCCAAAAATTTTTCTTGTTTTCAGAAAAAATTCTTGACAGAGCCTCTCCCATTCTTTCATCCGCTCTTCTTTTGCACTCTCTCACCACTCTCTTCACCTTTCTTTTACTCTCCATATACTCTGCTCTTCTATTAACACTTCTGTTTTGTAAAAACCTCTCATAAGCTACTTTTTCTCTTTTATCACACCCTTTACTTCTTCATTCCACCACTCACTCCTCTTTCCTCCTGCACCCACCCTCCTATAGCCACAAACTTCTGCCCCACATTCTAATACTGCATTTTAAAAACTATCCCAACTCTCTTCAACCCCCCCACTACTCATACTTGCACTAGCCCACCTTTCTGCCAATAGTTGCTTATATCTCACCCTAACTTCTTCCTCCCTTAGTTTATACGCTTTTACCTCTCTCTTACATGCTGTTGCCATTTTCTTTTTGTCCCATCTACCTTTTACTCTAACTGTAGCTACAACTAAATAATGATCCGATATATCTGTTGCCCCTCTATAAACATGTACATCCTGAAGCCTACCCATCAACCTTTTATCCACCAATACATAATCCAACAAACTACTTTCCTTACGTGCTATATCATACCTTGTATATTTATTTATCCTCTTTTTCATAAAATATGTATTACTTATTACCAAACCTCTTTCTACACATAGCTCAATTAATAATTTCCCATTTACATTTACCCCTGGCACCCCAAATTTACCTACTACTCCCTCCACAACATTTTTACCCACTTTAGCATTAAGATCCCCAACCACAATTACTCTCTCACTTGGTTCAAAACTCCCCACGCACTCCCTCAACATTTCCCAAAATCTCTCTCTCTCCTCTACACTTCTCTCTTCTCCAGGTGCATAAACACTTACTATAACCCACTTTTCACATCCAACCTTTATTTTACTCCACATAATCCTTGAATTTATACATTTATATTCCCTCTTTACCTGCCATAACTGATTATTCAACATTATTGCCACTCCTTCTTTAGCTCAAACTCTATTTGAAACCCCTGACCTAATCCCATTTATTTCTCCCCACTGAAACTCTCCTACCCCTTCAGCTTTGTCTCACTTAAAACCAGGACATCCAGCTTCTTTTCATTCATAACATCTACAATCATCTCTTTCTTATCATTCGCACAACATCCACGCACATTCAAACATCCCACTTTGACGGGTTTCTTCTTTTTCTTTTTAGTAAGCTATACAGGAAAAGGGTTACTAGCCCAGTGTTCCCGGCATTTTAGTTGACTTTTACAACACGCATGGCTTACGGAGGAAAGATTCTTATTCCACTTCCCCATGGATATGAAAGGAAAAGCAATAAGAAACAAGAACCATTAAAATCAAATCAAAGAAAACTCAGATGAGTGTGTATACATAAACGTCTACATGTGTAGCGTGACTAATATATATATATATATAATATATATATATATATATATATATATATATATATATATATATATATATTATATATATATATATATATATATATATATATATATATATATATATATATATATATATATATATATATATATATATATATATATATATATATATATTATTTTATTAACACATAGGCCGTTTCCCACCAAGGCAAGGTGGCCCAACAAAGAAAAACTTTCATCATTCACTCCATCACTGTCTTGCCAGAGGCATGTCTACACTACAGCTACAAAACTGCAACATTAACATCCCTCCTTCAGAGTGCCGGCACTTTATCATACAAGTGTGGTGACCACTCCATCATACAAGTGTGGTGACCACTCCATCATACAAGTGTGGTGACCACTCCATCATACAAGTGTGGTGACCACTCCATCATACAAGTGTGGTGACCACTCCATCATACAAGTGTGGTGACCACTCCATCATACAAGTGTGGTGACCACTCCATCATACAAGTGTGGTGACCACTCCATCATACAAGTGTGGTGACCACTCCATCATACAAGTGTGGTGACCACTCCATCATACAAGTGTGGTGACCACTCCATCATACAAGTGTGGTGACCACTCCATCATACAAGTGTGGTGACCACTCCATCATACAAGTGTGGTGACCACTCCATCACAAGTGTGGTGACCACTCCATCATACAAGTGTGGTGACCACTCCATCATACAAGTGTGGTGACCACTCCATCATACAAGTGTGGTGACCACTCCATCATACAAGTGTGGTGACCACTCCATCATACAAGTGTGGTGACTACTCCATACAAGTGTGGTGACCACTCAATCATGCAAGTGTGGTGACCACTCCATCATGCAAGTGTGGTGACCACTCCATCATGCAAGTGTGGTGACCACTCCATCATACAAGTGTGGTGACCACTCCATACAAGTGTGGTGGCCACTCCATCATGCAAGTGTGGTGACCACACTATCACAAGTGTGGTGACCACACCATCATACAAGTGTGGTGACCACACCATCATACAAGTGTGGTGACCAC
>WNWK01014217.1:0-52256 GCA_009830355.1 Cherax destructor | reverse complement strand
TAAAAATGACCTGGAGTTTGAAAAATCTCTCCCCACAACAAGTGATAATTTTTCCCATGTACAATTTAATTTGTGCATATATTTTTTAGCCATCTTGTTTTTGGGGAAAAATAATATAGAGTATATATATATGGGGTTTTCAGAGTGCCCATCCCAAGGAAACTGTTATTAATTTTTTTTTTGACCGGGATAATTACAGTATTAAGGTACACAGGCTTTTGTTACTTTAAGGGTGTCTTGATTCGGGTGAAGAGTTCATCCAGGCACGCTCCAAGGCCATCTGGGGGTTGGGTTTAAAAAAGTTTGTCGGAAAAGGGGGACGAGGGTTTTCTGACGCGGGTCTTTTAAATGACCCGCACGGGTTTTGTTCATCGCCCGAGGCCTTCCACTAACTAGGGGTCCTGGTTTTCCGGCTTTTTGGGCTTCCCTGGAAATTTTTCAAATAGCAAGAACATGTAGAGGGCTAAACACTCACGTCCCTTTTTAAAAAGTGAATATTTAGACATTTAAATAAAAACCCTTTGTCATGCAATAAGTGGCAATAAATGGGAATAATCAATTTACCAACTTCTTGCTTCATTTTTTGTGTGAAAAATTTTTTTTCTTTATTATTAACGCATTTTCACGGGACTACTATTAACTTATTTAAGGCTGTTGTTTTTTTAAAATTGGCCCCCGGGAAAATTTTGAGGGGGGGGGAAAAAGGCTGTGGTGATGGCCCCCAAATGTTTTTTCCAATTTTTGTACAAGAATGCCGAGAAGGTTTTTCCCCTAATAACAAATTAGATCAAATTTATTTGCCCCTAAATGGATAAACAATAGACTGAAACTTTTTTTGGAAAGAAGAATTTACAGGCGAATAAAATTATATATTCAGAGAGGTTAAAAGGGAATAAGGAAACCCAAAAAAATTTTAAAATTTTAAAATAGCGTTGAATCAAATAATGAAAAGGGTTTTTCATGACATGTTTTGAATAAGAGGGGAAAAAGATAAGCCCACTTAAATGTAATTCGGTTCACAATTTATGAAAAAAAAAATGTTCATTTTTAACGCTTTTTTCCCCGTTTTTTAAAGAGGATATATAAAAATCCTTAGTCAATAATTATACTGGTCAAGACGAGAATAAATTATGCAAGATCAAAGTCACTAGTGACATGGTCCCCCAAGTACCACTGAAACGAAACTGAAACAAAATGTTGGGGGCCCTGGCGAGCTGTTTTAAAAAATTTTTTAGGGGGGGAGAACTTGGGACCCATAAAAAGACTCTGTAACAGATAACTAAAAAATGGATATCGTATCGATGGGGGAAAAAATGACGAAGGGATATTTATTTAAAAAGGGGGTGAAATGGGTTTCCCAGCTTTAGATTATAGACCAATCATCCTAACATCAGTTCCCGGAAAACTGATGGAATCAAGTCGTTTTGAGCAGTTAAACCCCCCTTGATATTATTTGAACAATGAATCTAACTGTTTTACAAATGGGCGTTCTTGTTTTAAAATTTTTTTTTACTAACATTGTCACTAAGATTCCATGTGGTACCCCCCGATAAAGAATACAATGATGTATATGAATTTCCGAAATTCCAAAAGTGATAAAAAAATAGGGAAAATGGAAAAGGGGAAAAAATTTTTTCTTGGGTCGAGGAAAAGCCCAAAGAAAAGGGTTTGCATAAATTAGGGGGAAAACAGAATGGAGTCAGAAAGGACTATTGTTCACAATTTAAAAGTAAATATACAACAGACAATGAATTCCCCCAAAACAAGTTCAGTGGGAAAAAAAGTAGGTTTGCCGATGACCTAAATAGACTATCATATATTTTCTGATGATATTAGAAAGCTGCAAAAGGGTGACTAGATGTTGATGTGGTCGGAGGTGCAAAATGCTATTCAAATCACAAATTTTAAAGGGTTTTAATCCAAAATTAAAAAAAAGTTGATTTTTTAATCTAAATAATGTAGATCAAACTGAAAAAAAAAAAAAAAATATTCTGGTTAACGAAATTTAAAGCCAAGTCAACAGTGAATTTGTCGGGTAAGACTAATCAAATTCTGTACGTCATGTTAAGAACTATAAATAATAAAGTCCTTAGTTATACTTTTTTGTTATATTCTTTAGGGCTCATTTAGATTATGTTTCTCAGCTCAGGGTCTCCACTTTAAAAAAAAAGTGATAGATGATACAAAAAGGGATACAGAGAAGGCTTCGGATTCTTTTAAAAATTTTTAAAAAATTTTTTGTCAATAGTTGTAGATAAATGGAGCAAACCCTAAAAAATTTTGGGGTGCAAATATAGGTTACGGTTTATGAGTGGTGTTTTTATGAATGAACCTGCCTCATGGGCCGGGGGGGCCTGCTGCAGTGTTCCTTCTTATATTCTTATGCATAGGAAATAGGTCTGCTGCAGTGCTCAAATATTCTTATATTGTTATCTTTTTTCTTGAGATCAAAATATAAAGGGTTTTTAAAAGTTTGTGCCAAAAAAAATGACAAAAAAATAAAAAGCCCAGGGGTCCTTCGAAGGGTTGCCCCTAACGGGGTGTCAACTGCAAATGAAAGTCCATTTTAAACCCCAAAAACCCCCCTGTAGAAAATAGACATTTTGCAATATTTGTGAATCGTTACTGGGGAAACCCCTTAAAAGGGGCTCCTTGGTGCGGTAAAGGGGGTTCTTGGTCTGAGGAATTCCCCCTTTTTTGGTCTCCTTCCCCAGCCCAAACCAATTTACCCCCTGCCCTTTCCCATCCTCCCTTTTTCCCTTTTCCCCCCTCCACACCTCCCCCTTTCCCCTTCCTTTTTTCCCTTTTGGGGGATTCCCCCGGCATTTTTTTTCCCCTAGGGTGGGAAAAAGGGAGGGGTCCATCCCTTTTTTTGGGAGGTCCTTGGCGGTGGTGTAGTTTGCCGTGGAATCTGGATCGCCGGGGGTTTCCCCGACCCCTCCCCCCCTTCCCGGAGGGTGGTTTTGGGTGTCTTTGGGGTGACGGGTGATTCAAACCTTGGTTCCCAAAGGGGGAGGGGGGCCGAAGGAGGTATGGTTTGGGGTGGGTGCCCGACGCCCTTTTTTGTCCACCGGACTTGGGGGTTTTTTAAAATGGGGAAAAATATAGGTGGGTGTGGGGGGGTGTGGGGACCACTAGCTTGTGCTACTAGGTCAGATGCCGAAAAAATTTTCCCAAAATGGAAGTTTTTTTGACTCCCTGGATTTTTACCTCTGGGGGGTTTTAAACCCGGTGGTGGGAATTTTGGGGTGATGGCCCCGCCTGGGGGCCCAGTGGGGCCTGCTGCAGTGTTCCATTTTTCTTATGTTCTTTGAATGGGGGTTGCTATCCGGGATTGCTGGTTTACTGGCATGAAGGGTGGGGTAGGGTTCCTGTGCATCTCCCCCCTTTTTGGGGGGGGGCCCCCCGGGGGGGGAAAAGGGGGGATTTGGGCCCTTTTTCCCAGGGTTTATTCCCCCCTTTTTCCCCCCCTTTTTTTTTTTTCTTTTTTTTTTCAAAAAGACAAAAGGAAGAAGTACATAACCAGGGCCCCCCCCAAAAAAAAAACCCCTCCCCTGGCCCCCTTTTGATATTTTCCCCCTTTTCCCCGACCCTCCCTTTTTTTTTTAGCCCCACTTTCGGAATTTTTTACCTTTTCCCCCCTTGTGGTCCCGTTTCGTCACCTGCTTCGGGCCCCCGGGGGGTTTCGACGACTTCTTCGAACGTTGACCCCCGCTCTTTATTTCTTCCGGTTTCCCCCTCTATGGTGCAAAAATTTTTTCGAATCCCCCCCCCGTCCCACGTGGGACCAACTAGGGCCCCCACCCCTAAACACAAAGACCATTACCTGAGGATATTTTTTTGCTTCCGTTTTTCTACTAAAAAACGACTAGCGCGTCATGCACTCCCCTTTTCCCCGCTATGTTTCAAAATACACAATGGACTAATTTTTTTTCTTATGAATTTTCCCTTTCTGCCTCCCTTTTTTGACCATAGTATTAGAAAGGGGCCCCCTTTTCGCCATGTTGGTAAAATATTTTTTTCATGCTCCCCAGAGTGGTACACGCATCATCACTGTCCAAAATGCTCCCAAAACTCACGATTTTTCCTTACAACTCTTGATACTACCTGTAACTATTAAAAAAAATCATTCCCTCAAGTCTTGTAGTGGTACTGTCATTCTGCCTCATACCTTTTAACAGAATTTCCAGACATGTGGCAATGAATTCTGGAACAGCTAGAACCCCAAGACCTCCCAGTCCTCAAAGAAGACAAAATATTTTCCCTGCTTGCAGGGGAGACGATACTCTGCAATGTGGCCCCTCAACTTTTTACTCCTTTCGTCGTCTGATATTTAGGACACCATTTACAATTTCCCAAAGGGGATCCCCCACCCCCAACAGTGTAAAAAGTGCGGCGTTTTGGTCATCAGCAAAATTTGCAGGCCATGGCTGAATGCCCAGTCTGTGGTGCCGACGACCTTTTCCCAAAGTTTTTAGTCTACCCCCCTCTTGCCTTAATTGTCGTGAGGTTCCCCCTCTTACCCCTCGTTCCCCAAATTTTTTAAAAAAGCGTGGAAAAGTTGTCTCAAAGAGGCAAAAGGCCCCCCATATCCAGACAGTCCCCCATCTGCCCCCAAAAGGGAAATTTTCCCCTTTTTCTTATTCTCGAGTTACTAAACGCTCCTCCCCCCTGGGGCCCCCAATTTTTAAGCCTCCTCTGTGGTCACCCATTCCGCAGTCCCCTGTCTCAAATTTTTTTGTTGTCCCAGCTCTGAGGTCCCTACCTCTGCACCTCATTCTGTTCTCATCTTCCCTTTTTGCTCAAAGTTTGTGTCTACACGCCCCCGTCCCAAAACCCACCCCCCATCCCCCCTCCCCTTCTCTGGGAAATCAACCACCCCCCTTGTTCAAATCTTCTTCCCCCTCCCCCCTTTCTCCAACCTGTTTTTTCTTCCCCCTTTTCCCCCCAAGTTCTTCCCCTCCTAACTGGCTTTGAATGGGAGGTTCTCCTCCCCCCGTACAGTCCCTTCTTTCCCTGTCCCCCCCAAGTTTCTTCCTTTTTTTTTCCCTCCCAGGTCGCTTCCTTTCTACCCCCCCCCAAGCTTCTAGTTTCCTTACCCTTTCGCCCCCCTTTTTTTTTGGAAAGTTCTGCCCCCCGATTTTTTTCCCCCCCCCCCTTTTCCATCCCCAATATTGTACCAAAAAAAGTCCTTGCCCCGAAATGCTTGAAGCTATCTCAGAATATATTGGGGGAGACTAGTTTTGATGGATACCAATCCACCTCCTTTTCCCCCCTCTTCCTTCACCCACCAACCCTTTTTTCGTCACAACGTCCCCCCCCTTTTTCCTTTAAAAAAAGTTTTCTCTACCCCCAAATTGACTTTTCTAACCCTATAGCCCATATTATTAAAAAAATTTTCAAGGGGGAGTCAAACCTGTGGATTATAGCGCCTGTGGGGGATGTGGGGTATTCGGAATTTGGGGGGAAAACGGGAGAAAGCCCAACCCCTAGATCAAGAGCCCTCCCAGAAAAAAAGGGAAAACCCCCCGGGGGGAAAAGCCCATACTCTCCCCCTTGCTTGCTTTTTTTTTTTTTTGAAAATCATGGCTTTTTAAAATGGAATATCCGCAGCCGGGGGGGAAACCCGGGGGTGAGCTTCAGGTGATGCCCCCCCTTTTTTTCCCCCCTTTGTGTTTTTGTTTAAAAAAACCCCCAAATTTTTGGCCTGTGTTATCCATCCCATCTCGCATATTTTTTATATTCTGGGGACCCTTTTTCCCCGTGGGGTTTTAAAAGGGCCCTTTTCCCCCAGTATTCTATATTCGGCTCTTTGTTCATTCTTAAAGAAAAATTTTACCCCTATCCCTTGAAAATGGTGAATCTGTTTTTTTTAAAAACTCTTTTGGGGTATTTTCCCCCAATTTGCATTTCGGGGTTTTTCCAGGCACCACTTCTGTTTTGGCAATTTTTTGCCCAACATTTCCCGAGGGGGGCCCCTTTGGGCCCCCGGGCCCTTTTAGTTGGAGGATTTTTTTTCGGTTTTTTTCCCTCAACTTTCAGTTTTACCTGGTCTGTCCCCCCGCCCAAAAACGACCATTTTCCAATCATCCTTACTTCTCCTTCGTATTCACCACCTCCTCATAGCCCACTGGAAATTTGCCCGAGCAAATTGGGACTTTTTCCCTCTAACTGCTTTTCGTGGGTTCCTTCTTCGTCCTCCATTGATGAGACACATTTTCCCACCTCATCAACCGTGGCGTCACATTCCATACCCAAACCTCGCACCCATTCTAAATTGTGCCTTGGTGGTCTCCTTTTTCTTGGGCAGAGTTTAAAAATCCTGAAGGGGGAAAAGGGGATAATAGAACCACAGAGAGACTCCTTGTTTTTTAAACAGAAGGCGGGTGTGCCATGTCATCCATGACGCTAAACCCCCTTTTTTCTGGGGGGGTTGTTTCTACCAACACCCCCCTTTTCCCTCTTGGTGATCGGGGAAAAAATATGGAAACTAGTGGAAATCCTCTGTTTTCCTTTTTCTTTGGGTTGCCTTTAGTTCCCCCAAATTTGGGGAATCTTTGGGGCCGTATCTCTGGGGTATTTTCCCCCCCCTTCCCTTTTCCCCTCAGTCTGCCAGCGAGTTAGAGCCCTTAGACTTTTTTTCTATCAAAAAAACTTATAATGTCCCTTTTTTCCTTTTGGGGAAATGGAGGCAAACACCCGATTGCTGACCCGGGGAGCTGGGCCTGACTGCCATATTCGTAGTTTATCTTTTTCATCGTCAGCCCCGTCCTCTTACGACAATTTTTTATTGGTACGGGTTTCCCCAGCTGGGGGAAAACTGCCTTTTTCCCCTTTTCCGAAAAAATCAAGGGGCAGTGCCTGCCCCTGTCCCATTGCTCTTACCAGTGGTTTAAAAGGGGATAAAATTTTGGTTAATGTTTTTTTTGGGGTTTTAAAATGCACAATAGTCTCTCCACTAGTCAATATCTTTTTAAGGGGGCCCCCCTACTATTGACTCCTTACTACGCTTGGGTACATTTTAATGCCTTTTGAAAAAACTCAGTTATTGCCATATTTTTTGGGCCTTGAGAAGGCATATGACCAAAGGAGGTATAATATGTTTTGGGCCCCCCATTTTTTCGGGGGGAATTATCATTCTTCCTTTTTAAAAAAATTTTTTGACAGACATTTCCGTGTTGTTAATAATATGCTTTTTCCCCCACTTTGTCCCGCTGAAAATCCCCAGGGGTGTGTTCTGGGCACAACACTATTCTTCCATCCCCAAAAATTTTCATGCTTTGGGTTTTGACTTAGTTTTCTCCCGTATGGGGGTCAACCTGTTTTTATTGGGCCACCCCCAATTTTTTAAAATTTTTTTGTAGTAAAAAAACCAAATCACTTTCACTAGACGTTCAGTCGTTTCTGATCATCCCTTTTACCTATACTCATTTTTCCCCGAAATTACGGGCGTTTTCGGCCTTCTTTTTACCGTAGGTTATCCCGGGAAAAACCCCCCATTACCTCTCTTAAAAAGGGGGCTTGTCATAGCCGGCTGAACCTTTTTTAAAAACCCCACTCATTCATGGGGGTGGTTTTCCCTTCCCCAATTAGCCTTAAATCGAAAATCGATTATGGTGCCCGATTACGGCAACCTCTCCCCCCCCATTCTCTAGCCTTAATTCCCCCCCCCTACCAGGGATTAGTTTTTGCCTCGGCTTTTCGCCTTCCCGGGGAAAACCCCTCAGTGAATATTTTATCCTGTCCATGCCCTGATGCTCATTGCCTTCCCCCCAAATTTTTTTTTCTCTTGTAAAATCCTTTTTATCCTAGTATAGTCACCCGATGTTGGGAAAAATTTGTTTTCCCCCCTTTTTTCTCCCTTTTTTTTTTCCCCACATTTTTTCTTTTTTCAGTTAAACCTTTTTAGTTCATGTAGCATCTACCTTTTCCTACCCCTTGGGAAATTAGCTGTTTGTGTCTGTTCTTTCCATTTCCATGCGTGAAAACCCAACTGCCTCGGCAGCTTCTTTGGGCTTTTTTTTGACCCCTTCCCCCCTTTTTCATCCATCACATTCAGTGGTTCAATCTTCTTTACGTGTGGGTTTACCGTGTTTCCCCGGGGGGAGTCGGGGGGGGCATTTATTATTTCCCCAAATTTTCAGCTGAATTGGGGAGATTCAGCAAAAATTTTGATCACCAGTGTCACCATTTTGGTTGTTTCAGACCCCTTTTCTTTTCAGGCTTCGGAAAAATTTATACACCTCCCCCTAGTTTTCGTATCCAACTCTGGCTCCCCCTTTTTTCTGGCTTAAAGAAATTTTTTTTGGGGCCCCGGTTTTGAAATACAGGGGGAAAAAAAAAAGGCAGACACTGCTGGCAGTCAACAGTACAATCCCCGTTTCAAAGAGGTGTTCCTTGGACTATTTTTTGGGTTTTCTTTACCATTTTCCCCCCTTAACAACGTTGGTCTGATTGCTCCATAACAAACTTTTATTCTATTAAACCAAGTATAGGTTTCGGGCGTCTTTTGTCAAATGCGAGGTTGGGGACTGCTTTTTCCGTCTTTCATGGGCCCCTCGTCTTACTCAGGGTATCCGGAGGGGGCCCTGTCCCCTCTGAGGGACCCCCTTTAATTCAGACCTTTTTTAATTTTGACAGCAACTGATTTACTACAAAAACTTGAAGATATCCCTTGCACTCCCCCCCGTCCCTACCTCCATTATTGCTACCATCTCCCCTGCCTATCCACTGCCTCCGCACTCCATCCCTAAAACACCCCTCTTACTACCCATACCCTGCATCCTGCCCTGCCCTACTGTGCTGTATGACCGGGGTTTGCGTTCTTTTGATTATAATAAATCACAAACTTTTGTAATTTGTCCAGCCAAACCTTTCTTCACTCCAGAATGTTCTTCCCATCAATTATCACATATTGCAGTTCATTCCACTCCAGGTTATATTCTAATACATATTTTTGCAATTTGTTGAAGATTTCTTCGGTTCCTGTGTTGCGCATGCTATGCATTAATGCTAATTCTTGTGTGACATTAAATTAATTATCATTAAGTACGACAGAATGAAACTGAAAATTTGTGTTTTGTTTGCAGTTTGATAAAATATTGCTTCCTGTATCCTCAATTCTACGAGCAACAGTATTTTGAAAGACTGATGATTTTGAACAGATTTGCTTTTTCTGGGCATAATTCTTCCACTGCTTCCATCATACACTCTTTTCATCAGATTCCATCGATGAATGGCTTTCTTTTTAGCTAACGCCTTAAGCTACTTTGTAACTAGTCCTGGTTAAAGCTTCATTTCCAGCTTTCTGCATATAAAACCTTTCGGGAAAGCAACTCGCGTTGCATTGATTCAATTTTTTCCGAACACTGAGCTGGGAATAACTTGGTTTATGTTTGGTCTGAGTGGTGGCGTACATGGGTACCCCTTCAAAACTGCAACAGTTTTGTGGCATACGACACAAGCCTTTATCACCTACTTGTACAAAGAAGTACTTTACGCCCCCATTCTTCATTAAGTAGTTGACACTCTAAATGAAGAATATCCGCCCCTCTCTTTTGTCCGCCGAGATGGCTCAGTGGATGTGGGAGGTTGCTATCCTCAGATTGCTGGTTTACTGGGGATGAAGGGTAGGGTATGGCACGGTTCCATGCAGTATCTGCAACACTTGCAGTGTTGAGGTCCTCTTAGGCGGAGGGGGATTTACGCCCCTTTTATTCCTCCTAGGAGCTATTCCTCCCCCGTTACCCCTTTTTTTTTCTTTTTTTTTTTTTATTTTATTTTTTCATAAAAATAAAAAAGAAAGAAGTAACCTAATCATGGCTGACCCCAAACCATGAACCCACTACCCCGGGGCCCCTTCCTGATACCGCACCCAGTACTGACCCTGCCTCGTTAACGGACAACTCTTGGGCACCACTCATTCCCCTATACCTCTTGTTGGTGCGCTTCACCTGGGTTTGGGACTGAAGTTCTGACCCCTTTGACATATCTCTGACCTTCGCTCTTCTCTGACCTTGATTCCGCTTCTCCTCGACGGTGCGGCATTTCGAACCCCCCCTGTCTCCCATCGGACCACCCCGGTCCCACACCCAAACGACCAAGACCCACACATGACGATTCAACACTTCCTTTCGTTCATCTCTAGAAACACCAGCCGCACGCACTCCTTAAACTCTGTTTCAAACTACTCTGCGACCGACTTCTCCTAATACCTATCTTTCAGACCATAGTATTGGTAAGGCCCCTACGCCATGTTGGTAAAGACATCTCATTTCACGCCTCAAGAGCGGCACTGCATCATCACAGTCCAAAATGCTGGCCAAGCTCGGGATCTTTTCTTCTTTCAACCATAGATACTGCTCCTGTTAATATTGACAAGCACCATTCCCTCAATTCTTGTTTGGGTTTTGTCATTTGCCCACACCATTGTCCAACGGAATTTCCAGACAGGGGGATGACATTTTCGAGCAGCTTGAGCTCCAAGAACTCCCTATCCTTAAAGTTGACACTTTTGTCCTCCCTGCCAACAAGCGAAGATGATATCCTTGCAATATAGCTCGTTTAACATTTGACTGCTGTGAACTACCACCTTCGGTTTACATTGTAGTTCAACGTTTACAAGTTCGAAAGGTGACCTACACCGCAACAGTGTAGAAACTGCTGGCGTTTTGGTCATCCAGCGAAATATTGCAGGTCCAGGGGCCGAATGCCCAGCCTGTGGTGCTGACGACCATGCCAGTTTTTTTGTACTCTACCCCCCTCTTGCCTTAACTGTCATGAGGCACATCCGCCGTATTCTCGCCGTTGTCTGGTTTACCTGAATGAGCGGAAACTGTTGTCTCAAAGAGGTGGGGCTTCATGCTATGGCTGTCTCTCATCTACGCCTTCAAGGGAGACTTCCCGCATTTCCTATTCTCGAATTGCTAAACGCGCCCGCTTGGGGTCCTAACTTCCACAGCTTCCTCTGTGGTCGCCCATCCTCAATCACCCCTGTCTCGAATCCTTTAATATTTTGGCTCCGAGGTCCCTACCTCGGCTTCCCATACTGTCCACACTTCTTCCTCTCCTCATTCCCACAATTCTGAGTCTACACGTCCTCGTCCTTCATCTAAACCTCAGTGCCCCCTTCCTCATAAGCCCGGCAAAAATCCCTATTGCCAGGTTCTTCGCCTCTGACTAGTTCTATAACGCGTGTGGAGGTTCATCCTCCTCCCTCTACACTACCTTCATCCCCTGTCCAAACCCTTACTACAGTTTCCTCTTTCTATCTCCTCGCTCTCTACTTTAGTACAGACTATAGACTCCCTGATAGTTGCTCACTTTTCTTCCATTTCTAATGTAGTCCCACATTCTGCATCTTTTGACTTCCGAAACACTGGAAGCTATTGCAGAATATATTAGAGACTGGACCGATGATGGACACTACTCCACCTGGAGGTTCCTCATTTCTCTCTTCGTCTCAACCCCCTTCCCTCCACAACGTCCTCCTCCTTCTCTGATTACAGGTCTTCCTCTGCCTCCACACGTGGACTTTCTAACCCTAGTCCATAGATTTCTCTCACTTCCACTTATATCATTCTCTCCATAAATCAGACTTATTTGCAGTGGAATATCCGAGGCCTCAGGGTAACTGGGGTGAACTGGTGTTGCTCCCAGTTTTCCTGTTGGGGCCTCCGTTTGCAAGAACCCAAACTACAATCCACTGTTATCAGGCACTTTTCAGGCTATGATTTGTTATATTCATCGGATCCTTTTTCTGATGGAACCTTTAACGAAAGTGCTTCTTATACGCACTGGTGTTCCATACCGTCAGCTCTATGTTCCTTCTTCCTTACATTACACCGCAGCCGTATCCACTTGAATAAGTGGTACACTCTGTTCTTTATATATCTCCTCTTCGCAGGCATTGTCTATCCCAGATGTTGATTTTCTGTTTCTTCCTTACGCCACCCTTCTATTACTTGGTGATTTTAACGTACACCATTTTCTGGGGAGGGTCGCACTGTGACTCCCGTGGCATTCAGTTGGAGGCATTTCTTGCTTCTCTTCCTCCATGTTTTAAATACGGGCTCCTACCCATTTTGATCCTCGAACTCATTCTTTCTCCTGTATTGATCTCTCCATCTGCTCTTCCTCAAGAGTCCTTGACTTCACCTGGTCTGTCCTCCCAGACTTACATGACAGTGATCATTTCCCAATCATCCTTAAGTCCTTTTTGTTTTCCCCCCTCCTCATTGCAAACGCTGGCAATTTGACTGGGCGAATGGGACCTTTACGCACATCTTACTGCCTTTCATGAGGTTCCTACTCGTCCTCCATTGATGAGGTTTTACATCTCTTTTCGTCCTCCATCTTCACAGCGTCTTCACATTTAATTCCCAAACCTCGGGCAAGCATCCTCAGAAGCGTGCCTTGGTGGTCTCCTGTTTGGCTCGGCAGTGCGTTGAAACGCGCTGCATGGGCAGGTATCGATAACAGAACCAGAGAGACCTTGATTTTAAGCAGAAGAGAGCTATTGCTCGCCGTGTCATACATGATGCTAAACGCACTTGCTGGCGAGATTACGTTTCTACTGTTACTTCGGCTTCCTCGATGAGTGCAGTCTGTAAGAAAGTGCGGAAATTAAGTGGTAAATTCTCTCCCCACCCGGCCCTGTTCTTCAGGCTTTCTGGTGTCGATATAGCACACCCTCTTGCCATTGCCACTGAAATTGGTAATCATCTCGTCCGCATTTCTCAGGGCTCCATCTATGCCCCTCGTTCCTTTTTTCTAAGTCTGCCAGCGAGTTAAAGCCCTTAGATTTTTCTCTCTTAGAGAAGAATCCTATAATGTGCCTTTACCTCTTCAAGAACTGGAGGCAATGCTCTCTGCTTGCCGATCATCGGCAGCTGGGCCAGACGGCATACATATTCGTATGCTACAGCATTTACATCAGTCTGCTCTTACTGTCCTCTTACGACTCTTAATCTCATATGGTCGCAAGCAGTTCTTCCCAGGTGTGGAAGTCTGCTATTGTTCTCCCTTTTCGAAAACCAGGTACTACGGACGTGATTCCCTCACTACCGTCCCATCGCTCTTACCAGTGCAGTTTGCAGAGGATGGAACGTCTAGTTAATAGACGTTTGATGTGGTATTTAGAGAAAACAATAGTCTCCCCCAGTCAATATGGCTTCCGTAAGGGCCGTTCTGCCATTTACCCTTGCTGCGCTTAGATACGTATATTTGTAATGCCTTTGCTGACCTTGAGAAGGCTTATGACACAACTTGGAGATATAATATCTTGGCCCAGGCCCACCTTTGGCCTCCGAGGCAACCTACCATTCTTTCTTAAGGCCTTCTTAACTGACAGACATTTCCGGTCCGCTAGTAATGAACTCTCCGAATTTGTCCAAGCTGAAGGTGTCCCCAGGGTTGTGTTCTGAGTACAACACACTTTCTGCTTCGTATAAATAATCTGCATCTGTTCTCCCATCCAATATTTGGTCCTCGCTCTATGTGGATGACTTTGCTATAGCTTGTGCAGGTGCTGATTGTCACCTCATTGCAGTTTCCTCCAGCATGCCATCAACCGGGTTTCTGATTGGGCCACCACTCATGGGTTTAAATTTTCTAGTGGCAAAACTCATCAAATTTCGTTTATTAGACGTTCAGTGGTCTGATCATCCATTGTACCTATACAGCTCACGTATCCCAGAACGTGATAGTCAGGTTTCTCGGCCTCCTGTTCGACCTGCAGATTGTCCTGAAACCTCACATTACTCTCTGAAGGCAACTTGTCACACCAGGCTGAACCTTCTTAAACCCTCGCACATCTTTTCATAGAGGGCTGATCGTAGAACTATCCTTCGCCTACATTCAGCCCTAATTTTGTCGAAACTCGATTATGGTGATCAGATATATTCGGCGGCCTCCTGCTACTGTTTCCATCCTAAATCCCATCCATCACCAGGGATTACGCTTATGCCTTGGTGCATTTCGTTCTTCCCGTTGAGAGCCTTCTATGTAGAAGCAACATTCCATCCTTATCCGATCGTCGTGATGCACATTGCATTCGCTATTTTGTTTGCCCCATGACCTCCGCAACCCTTTCCATGTATAGGATTGTTACAGATGTTAGTAGACGCTCTTATTTGTTCGTCGCCCCTGCTTACTTCGTCCCTTTTCTTTCGTCTACATTCACTCCTGTCTTCCCTTCAGCTCCCACCTCTATATGTTCAGGGTGACATCTCCCTTTCCCTGCCCCTTGGGAATTCTGTGCCGTGTCTGTTCTATTCCTACCTTGCGCAAAGCCCAACTACCTACGGCGGCTTCTCGCTCTTTCTTCTAGACCATTTCCGTTCTCATTCCCATGCTATTGCAGTATACACTGATGGTTCAAAGTCTTTCTGACGGCGTCGGATTCGCAGCAGTGTTTCCGGACAGCGTCGTACGAGGGCATCTATTACCCTCGGCTAGCATATTTACGGCTGAATTGTATGCCATTCTTGTGGCACTTATCCATATTGCATCTATGCCTGTGTCACCTTTTGTGGTCGTTTCAGACTCCCTTAGTGCTTTACAGGCTATCCGTAAAATTTATACACCTCACCCCCTAGTTCTTCGTATCCACCTTTGTTACGCTGTATCTTTTAGCAAGCATAAAGATAGTCTTTTGTTGGGTCCCTTGTTATGTTGACGTACAGGGCAATGAACAGGCAGACACTGCTGCGCGGTCAGCAGTACATGACCTTCCAGTTTCATATAGAGGTTTTCCTTTCACGGACTATTTTGCAGTCATTGCTACCACCTTCGCACCCGTTGGCAAATAACGCTGGTCTGACCTGCTGAATAACAAACTTCTCTGTGAGCATTGTCAGGTTCCAGTGTCTGTTCGACATATTCTGTTGACTGCCCACCTATCAACGAGCACGCAGAATTTCCCTCCAACGGCGTCCTCGCTCTGCGGCCCCTTTTTCTTTACCTTCCTTCTTGCAGATGGCCCCTCCTTTAATCCTGACTCTCGTTGACTTTTGACAGAAACTGACTTGCTACACAAACTCTGAAGATTATACTCTAGCACCTCCCCAGTCCCTTCTACCTTGATCTCTTGTTACCTCATCCCTGCACTATCCACCATCCTGCTGCACTCCATACCCTACTAATCATCCATCTCCTCTTACAACCCATTCTCCCTGCATCCTGCACAACCTGCAGTGCTGTATAACCCTGTGGTTTAACGCTTCTATTTGATTATAATAATAATAGAGGTGGCATGAGGTTAAAGTGAATTTATAATTTCGTGAGGGCCTCATCCATTTCCTAAAAGGGCATATGTGGCCCGAGGGCCTCTAAGTTGGGGACCCTGGTAAGGCATCCATTTATTAACGAATTGCATTTCATTTGAAATATTTTCGATATTTGAAATATTTTGGTTGTTTGGTTCAGTGGTATTAATGTTAACATATAATTAACCAATGATGCCAAAAAAACAGAGATTGATGGCCACCACAGTTGCTTGATGGCACACAGTAGCTTGATGGCCACCACAGCTTGCTTGATGGCCACCACAGTTGCTTGATGGCCACCACAGTTGCTTGATGGCCACCACAGTTGCTTGATGGCCACCACAGTTGATTGATGGCCACCACAGTTGATTGATGGCCACCACAGTTGCTTGATGGCCACCACAGTAGCTTGATGACCACCACAGTTGCTTGATGGCCACCACAGTTGCTTGATGGCCACCAGTTGCTTGATGGCCACCACAGTTGCTTGATGGCCACCACAGCTGCTTGATGGCCACCACAGTTGCTTGATGGCCACCACAGTTGCTTGATGACCACCAGCTGCTTGATGGCCACCACAGCTGCTTGATGACCACCACAGCTGCTTGATGGCCACCATAGTGCTTGATGGCCACCACAGTAGCTTGATGGCCACACAGTAGCTTGATGGCCACCACAGTTGATTGATGGCCACCACAGTTGATTGATGGCCACCACAGTAGCTTGATGGCCATCACAGTAGCTTGATGGCCACACAGTAGCTTGATGGCTACCACAGTAGCTTGATGGCCACTACAGTAGCTTGATGGCCACCACAGTAGCTTGATGGCCACCACAGTTGCTTGATGGCCATCACAGTTGTTTTATGGCCATCAAGTAGCTTGATGGCTATCACAGTTGCTTGATGGCCACACAGTAGCTTGATGGCCACCACAGTAGCTTGATGGCCACCACAGTAGATTGATGGCCACCACAGCTTGATCCCCCCAAACTTGATGGCCACCACAGTTCCTTGATGACCACCACAGTTCCTTTATGACCACCACAGTTGCTTGATGACCACCACAGTTTCTTGATGGCCATCACAGAGCTTGATGGCCATCACAGTAGCTTGATGGCCATCACAGTAGCTTGATGGCCACCACAGTAGATTGGGTGGCCACCACAGTAGATTGATGGCCACCACAGCTTGATGGCCCCCCCCAAAGCTTTTTATGACCACCACAGTTCCTTGATGACCACCACAGTTGCTTGATGGCCACCACAGTTTCTTTTATTGGGACCACAGTTGCTTGATTGGGACCACAGTTTCTTGATGGCCACCACAGTAGCTTGATGGCCACCATAGTTGTTTGTTAGCCACCATAGTTGTTTGTTAGCCACCATAGTTGTTTGTTAGCCACCATGTTGTTTGTTAGCCACTGTGTTTGTTACCACCATAGTTGTTTGTTAGCCACCAATTTGGGTTTGTTAGCCACCATAGTTGTTTGGAAATAGGTTCGCCTTAGAAACCCAGCTCTTTCCAGGTCTGGGGAAGGGGGGAAGGGGGATGCGGGAGTTCTTTTTGATCCAAGGAATCGGAGTCGTCCTCCCCCTTGGAAAAAACCCTTTACTACCTCCCATTCCCTATGTGCATTATGACCCCCCACGGGTTTATCGCTTCCATGAAGAAAATACTGTGTTAAAGTATTTTATTAAATTTACGTGGAATTGAGTGACAAGAATACTGAAAGTTGTGAAGGATGGTGCGGTTCTTTTTTAATATAAAAATTACAGGGTTTTCCTGTGTTAGCCGTGACTTTGTTGAGAGTGTGCTTGGCTGTGAGAGGCTGCTTGGCTGTTGAGAGTGCTGCTTGGCTGTTGAGAGTGCGCTTGGCGTTGAGAGTGCTGCTTGGCTGTTGAGAGCGCTGCTTGGGAGAGCGCTGCTTGGCTGTTGAGGGGCGCTGGCTGTTTGAGAGCGCTGCTTGGCTGTGGAGAGCGCTGTTTGGGCTGTTGAGAGTGCTGCTTTTTTCCCGGAGATAGCAGAAACGATTCAACAATTTTCCTATTTTTGCAGAACGTTTCGGTGCAGCCAACAGTTCATATTTGAAGAAACTTGGAACCCTTCACTTCTCTGTTGGTGGCCTTGATGAGTACAAGGATGGTACTAAATAGGAGTGGTGCTGAAATTGGCGGGAATTGAACGTTTGTCCCACCGTTTTTTATGTATTTGGGAAAGTTTTCTTTTAGCAGTATTTTCAGCCTTGTTCGCAGTGGGTAACCCCAAGTGTTCATTATTCAGTTAATAACATTTTTATTATTTTAAATGATTTAAAAAACAAAAAATTGATAAATGAGAGATGCAAACTTGATCTATTGAAACGATTCGCCAGCCAGTGGCTTCATCAGTCCCAGTACAGAGAGAAACTGAACACATCTCTAGACGGGAGGGATTATTACCTAAAACTTATCTAAGTTTTAGGTGTCAGACGTCTAGGTGAGTTTTTTTTCTTTTTACATCGACCAATTGTAAATTCTTTCATCGACAGGTATTTGCTGGTTAAAAAGGATTCAATGGCTTCCTTGAGCAGAGTATTCGGGTATTTTTCAGCACACAAATGGAGCCAGGGAAGATAGATTTCATGGCAAAATCCGCACTCAGTTTTATAAGAGCTTTCTTGTTTCGATGCGGGGTGGCCACTAAAAATTTTAAATTTTAAAACATAACTTGTTAAGCATTCCACATCCATCATCAATAAGATTATTATCCACTTGGAATCCTAAAGAAAACTTTTTTGGTAAATTACAATTCCAGGTGCTATTCAGTCAGCTTCAAATTTTAAACGCTGGTGTATAGTAACTAGGACCACATTCAGAAGACTTGTCATGTGCAAGTGATCTATGAACAATGTTACTGATCCTATTCCCATCATCCTGGAATGTATCTGATAACTTCCAAAAGCCTCTGAAGCGTAGCTTCAAGAAATGTACCTAATCCAAGACGACGGTGAGCCAAATTTTGTGCACAGCGCCCACCTGGCCATTTTAATTCCTGTTAAAGATATTTGGTGTCTGCCTCTTCTAAAGAGTTTCAGTATTTAGTGGCTGGTGTATCTTAAGGCCAGGATAGTACCCACTTAGTTGGAAGTGCCTTTTTTTTATTAACTTGTAATCGTTAGAACTGTGTGATATCCTCGAGACCTTTAATGATCGGCTTCAAATTTTCAACCTGGTGTTTTTTTTTTTTCCAGTAGGCAAAAAGCAATTCAAGTTTTTATTTGGTTGTAAGTCCGGAATTTACCAGTTTTATTAAACAGTCATATTGATTTAATAACTGATGAATGACTCATCATGTTGGGTTTAATTAATGCTGATGCATTCTAGAAAATGCATTTAATAAAATTAGCAATTCAATTTCTTTTCATAAAATTCATCAACACAAAGTTTGAAGTCTATTAGAAACATAATTTTTCAATTGCTTTGAATCCAACAATCCCATTAAAATTCTGAAATTTTGCACCCAAACAGTTTAAAGTTGAGCTAAACAGTCTAAAGGTATAAAGAAACATGCCCAACGTTTCCTGCCTGTGCCAGGATAAAGCACACACCCCAGTGTGTGAACTGGAGGACGCTTCCAACAACACCAGTGAAGTTAATACATGAAAACACAGTGTGTATAGTATAGTACTGTGGGTGGAGCAGAGGTTGTGTGACAGGCCTCCCACAGTATACTGCTGGACACGCTGAAGATAGTAATAAGAAATGATAACCCTTCATCTCGAGCTGGAAAGAGGGACAAGTCAGTAATGGTCTAGGTATACACAAATACAGATACATAGATTATCACATAGCAGCATGTGTGTATAGAATCTAGGATAACCCAAAAAGTCAGTCGGGTCTTTTAGTCCCACACTGTTGGTAGTGTGGGAACGACAGAGTCGTAACTCTCCTCTCTTTGTCTGTCTTTTGTTTTGAGCTTACTTCTAACAACACACGTTATAGAAGAAGCATTGAGAAAATATTTGGCTCTATGTAGGGGCCAAACGTTGCCTTTTGATTTGTTATCCTAGGTAATTTATGCATGTTAGCCATGTAAGACAATTGTCAGCAAAATAGAAGCTTTGTGTAGTAATAATTAACATGAATAAATTTTATAGGTCAGATCTGGAACTCAACGAGATTGGGCCCTGAAAAAAAAAATGGTAAATGCCTCATCCATCTGACAGCAAGAGGCAGTCAGGGTTGGGTTTCTTTCGCCTTTTATGTTGTGCTGGACATACCTAACAAGACTCGAGATGAGCTAAAACCACCATCCAACCTCACTACTTCCACCTGATGCAAAAGATGTGAAGTTAACCATGGGCATACAAAACTGAAACTAACATGGTAATTTATATATATATATATATATATATATATATATATATATATAATTGTGTGAGTGTGTGTGTGTACACAATTTAAGCCTACTCAGTTTAAGGTATTATAAGTAACTGCAAATGTATAGAATAGATGGATCGCTACCTTTCCTATCACTGTACATTCGAGAGGCCTTAACCTAACGAACGTAATATGTCTGCCAACTTTTTTAGAGATCACAAGAGAGCTGTTTATGCCTTCTGGTCTCTTGCACACCTAGGTACACAAGCCCACTCATGTTTAACAGGTAATATTTCATTATATATTTAGGAAGTGAAAAGTGAGACCAAGCTGCTGGAGAGAGGAACTCGGAACAATTAACACACAACTGGGATCCAAAGTAACATTTATCGTCGACACTCTTAATTTTTAAAACCACGGACAGTCTTCCCTCTCTTCCTTGGGCTGTGTTCAGTTGGCGATATGTGAGCTTTGTTTGCAGTGGTGATGGCAGGAAGGTAACGAGGACTGAAGTCCTCTCCATCAGCCCCTCCCAGAAGAGCAGAAATAAAAATAACAAATGCATCATCAAGTCCTGTAACCCTTACCCCCACTCCTATCCAGATGGCCACCCTGAGCGCCTTCTCACATGTATAAATAAATTCGCCCCACACTGTACATAACGAGCGTAGTGTTTCCTGGGTGACGGCTGAAAATTGGTTTCCTCTGCTATCACACATTATTCATCTTGTATATATAATTTGCTAAACCAGTTGTAAATATACGAAAATGTGCCTTTAAATTGCAGTAACTAATAATTTATTTCAATTTTAGCTGCTGACTTAGATCGTTCAGAAATGTTTTTTGTAAATACCTAAGAAAATTAAAGTGTAATGTGTCAGGATGTGTTGGATCATGACATTTCCTCGTGCTCCTTTGCATGTTGTATTTGCCTGGGCTTGCCCTAATGTTCAGGGAAATGTCAGGTG
The DNA here is from genome assembly GCA_009830355.1 of Cherax destructor. Classification (NCBI taxonomy): domain Eukaryota; kingdom Metazoa; phylum Arthropoda; class Malacostraca; order Decapoda; family Parastacidae; genus Cherax; species Cherax destructor. The sequence continues at coordinate 31,663 of WNWK01014217.1, read as the reverse complement.
TCACAGGCTTGAGATCCTGAAGAACATTCTTTCCCAATTCTGGAGTCCCAGAAGGTGTCCAGTGGGAAACCGCCCAAACTTCTCACTCTGAGGAGATTTCTTGAGCTAGAGAGCGTTGCTTATCATTAAATACTTTATTTTGATTTATTAATTCTGGAGGATTAACCCAGGTTAATCCCCCTCCCAACATTAAAACTATTTTTTGTTACTCTACTGGGGCCCTTCGTCCTCTTCCCCTATGATGTGACCCAACAGTGAGCTAAAGAAGTAGATTACGTAACACCTGGGTATCTTTATTTCATCATCCTTGTTGATTTATCAATACAATTGAAGGACATAATGGGAAGACATTAGAACTATATACAAAAGACGAGGTAATCAGTCCCTCAGCCTTGAAGAATTAGAATCAGATTCTTCAAGAATCAGATTCTTCAAGACTACGGTGCTCTTCCTTAACTCCTTTGGGTGATTACCTTGATTACTCCTTGCCTTTTGCATATGTCTCTAATGTCTTCCCATTATGTCCTTCAATTTGTATCGATAGCTTACGGATGATGATAACGTCTGCAATAAAGATACCCAGATGTTGCATGTGTCTAATTCTTCATCTTGTTGGTATTGTATACTATATATGTACAACAGTGAGCAAACATCCAGGGCACTAATTTACTGCTGAGCAGTTAGGAGCAGTAGGTGCTGTCCAAACTTTCGACAGTCATATGGGGAGCAGACAGCATTAACAGCACCTACCGAGTGTTACCAGTCCGGCTCCTTATTTTATTATCATGGATCAACAGCTATGACCGGATGCTTTCTGTTCATCACTTCGATATTTCCAGCAGGTGTGAATATGATGATGGTAAAAGCAGTACGAAAGTTGATAATTAAGACACACAAACAAATCGTCTTTACATCTGTACTGCTTGCTGCTTTCTGTCTTCAACTGAAGCCGCTCTGCTGTGCAGGAGAAACGTTTCGAATACAGATATCTAACTGGTGCTCATGTCTTATTCATTTCCAGTAGGTACTAAAGTTTTCCTACACAGGTTAAAGCTTCTTAGCAGATAATAAAGCTTTACACAGGTTATGACTCCAGCAGTAAGTCAGGCTAACGAGCTTACTCTTTTGATTTACCTGTGACCCGCTGTTCCGGAGAGTTTTTCACTCTAGCAGCCTGGCCTGGCCTACCTTGTTTGCCTGGTCAACTATGCTGTTAGGCCCACTGCCCTCATATCCATAACAGCCTGGTTAATCTGGCAGTGAGGTAATGATCCAGTGACACTGTCTAATACCTGTGGGTAGTAGGCTTGAATAGTGTTGAAATCGTGGAAGGACAGTGTTCCCTTGCTGTCCCCGTCGCTTCCCTGCTTTTCCATTAAGTCTATTTCTACACTTCCTCCCATATCTCTTGCTTCAATATATTCTTACGGGGAAGTGCAATGTGAGACTGGACATTCCAGTATCTTTACATGTGGATCACGTTTATGTTCTTCACTAGGATTTACAAGGTTAGGTGTTATGAGTCTTACTTTATTTACAAGCTATGAGCTTGTTGTCGTGGATGCATTGATTTATATGCTGCTTGGTGAGACTGGTATCCAAACGTGGGAGGAAAATGAACTTAGTCCTTTAGCTTTCCCACTTTCGCGAATGTAACGCTAGGGTAAACATGCCTAATGTTCTTACCGGAGGAGAACACGGGAGGTACGGAGTGAGGGAGGTGTTGGTGCTGAGGGAGGTGTTGGGTGCTGAGGGAGGTGTTGGGTGCTGAGGGAGGTGTTGGTGCTGAGGGAGGTGTTGGTGCTGAGGGAGGTGTTGGTGCTGGAGGGAGGTGTTGGTGCTGGAGGGAGGTGTTGGTGCTGAGGGAGGTGTTGGTGCTGAGGGAGGTACAGAGTGAGGGAGGTTGGTGCTGGAGGGAGGTACGGAGTGAGGGAGGTGTGACTGGATCACCACCACCAACTGGTGTGCTGGGGGTCATTAAACACCTGTATAGCTGTCAGTGATGTAGAATTAAAAGCAATTGAAAATTTTGCTCTAAGAGCACGCTAGTAACGGTACATGTGGCAACACCGCCAGCCGGGTCGATGTCCCGTCGTTGTCAGTGAAGGTGACTTTGAAGGGACGTCCCTTGATGCCGGTGAGGGGCTCTTGATCCACTGGAGCTTCTCACACCTTTAATCAAATCTGATGACCACTCATTCCCAGGTGCTGTATGTTCGATGGGTTTAGCGCTTCTCCAGGAATTTATGAATTAATGAAAAAGTGAAGGTGTCTTTGTCCCTCCAGTCACGTCCCTCCACCCACTTCCCTCTCCAATCACGTCCCCTCCACCCACTTCCCTCCAATCACGTCCCTCCACCCACTTCCTCCAATCACGTCCCTCCACCCACTTCCCTCCAATCACGTCCCTCCACCCACTTCTCACCAGTCACGTCCTTCCACCCACTTCTCACCAATCACGTTCCTCCACCCACATCCCTCCCGTCACGTCCCTCCTCTCACTTCCCCTCCACTCCGCCCCATCCACCCACTTCCCATCTACTTCCCTCCACCCTTCCACCCACTTCCACCACTTCTCTCCACCCACTTCCATCCACCTACTTCTCCACCTACTTCCCTCCACCTACTTCTCCACCTACTTCCCTCCAGTCACGTCCTCCAGCTAAAACATGAACTACTAGGGTGGATAACTAGAACCTTCAAAATATTAACATTAACACTGTTCAGTGTTTCCTATCATGTGCAGTCACTTGCCGACTACTGTTGTGAACTTTCCAGTGAGATGCCTTGATGCTACTGCTGCTGTTGAAGAAGAACTCTTGATCCCAGGAACTGAGCCATCTCTTCCTTCTGATAGTTCACTGGTTCCCCTACAAAGTGTCGCATTACCCTTTAAAGTTTTAACGGTTCCAATAATTATAATAAAAATGCAATAAATATAATAGAATAATAATGCAATAAATAAGTTAATATAAATAAAGATTAGGTGTCCGTAGCTCGATTGGTACCAGATCACACACCGAGTTCGATCTCGGCACGGCTGGAAACATTAGACGCGTTTTTAAGATTAATTTCTAAGGTCCATGTTCATCTATCAGTAAAACAGGTACCTGGATGTTAGTGGAAACAAGGGAACCTTTGCCCTAATTGCAACTAGGACGTACACAAAGCCTTCGGGACAGCCTGCATTAATGATGGACTTTTATTCAAACTGACCTCCTGACCACAACTGACCTTTCTCAGGCTCATATACAACTTCTTAACAGGCAGAAGCATCATCCCACCTTCAATGGAAAGTCAGCAGCACCTTTCACACTGACAGCTGAGTACTACAGGGCTCGTGCCTCAGCCCCATACTATTCAATATATATGTAAACGACATCCCCAGCCTGACTTCTCAATGCATCATCACCCAATTTGCAGATGATGTTATCCATGTAGTATCATCCACTCCCATATCAGGTAAACAAGCATGGGAGAGTAATATAGAAAATGAATGCGAACTACGAAGAACAGCCAACTGGGAGAAAAAATGGAGAATCACAACTAATCCCAGATAGTCATCAGCACCATCGGCTGTTTTGCATCAACCATAGAAGACAAAGGGGTATCTCATCAGAGGTTCACGTATCGCTATCAGAAAACCCAACAAGATCCTGAGTTACGAGATCGACAGATTGCTCCACTCCACATCTCGCCTCACCAAAAGGTGAACCCAGCAAAAACTGCCTCAGTCAACTATTCAGATTCGAAGAAGCCCTCACCCACATCAAGAAGCACCTTTATAAGATGATAAGACTTCTGCTGGAATAGCCTTGCGTGCCCATGTCACTAACAACTAAATCCAACATGTTACAGCCATAAAGAGTCCAGAACAGAGCCCTCCGCTTTATCACTGGCACCAGGCGAAGAGACAGAATCATGATGGAAGACTCCGCACATCCAACAGGAGATCGTTGCAATAAATGTCATTGTGATAAACTAAAAAAAGAGAACTTTGACATGCAGAAATTCTATATACCAGACAAAGAATCCCTCCCCTCAAAAAAAAAAAAAACACCACCGACTACATCAGAACCTTCCCACACAGAACCTCACAAGATGACCCTCCAACAAAGAGTCCAACGCTTCATTCACAAGGAGAACTTCCCAAGACCAAGGATCCTGGAGTGACCTCCCGAAGATATATAGAAGATTTGATACCACCAGAACCATTCAGTGTCCAACAACAAAGATAAATGCACCCCAGTCTTGTGGAGATTTACTTCAGACTACACCTACAACTAACTAGAGATGAATGGATGTGAACATTTAGATATTGCAAATGCGGATGTGTATGAGGATGTCTTATTTTTGCAGATGTGATGTAGAAATTGTGCGGATGTTCCGCGGATTTCGAATGCGTATGCGGATATCTGTTTACAGTAAAATGCGGATTCGGATATCCGATACATCACTACAACTAACCTTGTAACATCTGCAGACATCCTACGGCAGGACACGCCTCCACAGAAACCTGCTCAGCCAACCAATCTCAGGTTAGCAGCCCATCAATGCCCTGCCACCATCATCTGCAGTAACAACCTTACAACCGACCTCTTGCGCAAAAAAGTACCGCAAAAAGTATGCATCCTTCCAACACAGCGGCATGCAGGTATACAGCTGTATAACTGTGTGAAACTGATGGGATGGATGTATACCCATTTTATGAATTCACATGTATTCATGAATAACACAACACACTTGTATAAATGCGCCAACGTGGTTAGTCCACTTACCTTATTAGCCCCACCTACCCAACCCACCCACATATTTCCCATATTTCCATCCTGACTCATCCTTCTTCCTTCCCCATCTTTACCAAAGCTCTGGTCATACTCGTACCTCGTAGTCGACATCCTGGGACAAACCTAATTTGTAAAATGCTCAGCATAACAAGGGGGCTTCTATATAGTAGTATGTCACTGATGTCAGCTAGACCTGTATACCTTTGTACATGTACTTGTAGTAATAAAGATATTATAAATCAATAGTTATAATATTTAGTGAGCTTGTGTTGCCTTGAAAGACTATTCTTATATCACAACACGAATAACAACTTTGTTTTACAGAGCGAAACGTTTGATGGTATTTGTGTTTTATTTAGATGGTAATGTCTATATAAATCGTGTTTAAAACGTTCCTTGCTTGACTTTTTTTTTTTACGGCAATTTTTTTCCTTGCGATATATTTGTTTTTCTCCGGTTGAATATTTTTGGTTATGAACGTTTTTTCTCTATGAACGTTTTCCTTTGTTTTGAACGTTATTCTTTATGAACGTCTTTGTTTTGAACGTTTTTCTATGAACGTTTTCCTTTGTTTTGAACGTTATTCTCTATGAACGTTTTCCTTGTTTTGAACGTTATTCTATGAACGTTTTCCTTTTGCTTTGAACGCTTTTCTATGAACGTTTTCCTTGTTTTGAACGTTATTCTCTTACGGTAGTTTTCCTTTTGTTTTTGAAATCAACGTGTTATTCTCTATGAACGTTTTCCTTTGTTTTGAACGTTATTCTCATGAACGTTTTCCTTGTTTTGAACGCGTTATTCTCTATGAACGTTTTCCTTTGTTTTGAACGTTATTCTCATGAACGTTTTCCTTGTTTTGAACGTTTTTCTATGAACGTTTCTCTCTTTGCTTTTAATGTTTCTCATGGTGTGGAAACTTTCTAACATAAACATTGTAATTCCTCCGATGTACACGCGACTTTGTAATAGCAGTGATGTACACGCGACTTGTAACAGCAGTGATGTACACGCGACTTGTGCAGCAGTGATGTACACGCGACTTGTGCAGCAGTGATGCGGCACGCGACTTGTGCAGCAGTGATGTACACGCGACTTGTGCAGCAGTGATGTACACGCGACTTGTGCAGCAGTGATGTACACGAGTCTTGCAGTGATGGCCACGAGTCTTGTGCATCAGTGATGTACACGAGTCTTGTGCGCAGTGATGTACACGCGACTTAGCAGCAGTGATGTACACGCGACTTGTGCAGCAGTGATGTACACGCGACTTGTGCAGCAGTGATGTACACGAGTCTTGTGCAGTGATGTACACGAGTCTTGTGCAGCAGTGATGTGCACACGAGTCTTGTGCAGCAGTGATGTACATCAGAGTCTTGTGCAGCAGTGGATGTACACGAGTCTTGTGCAGCAGCGATGTACACGAGTCTTGTGCAGCAGTGATGTACACGAGTCTTGTGCAGCAGTGATGGGCTAATGAGTCTTGTAGCAGCAGTGATGTACACGAGTCTTGTGCAGCAGTGATGTACACGAGTCTTGTGCAGCAGTGATATACACGAGTCTTGTGCAGCAGTGATACACGCGACTTGTGCAGTGATGTACACGCGACTTGTGCAGCAGCATGTACACGCGACTTGTGCAGCAGTGATGTACACGCGACTTGTGCAGCAGTGAGTTAATGCTGACTTGTGCAGCAGTGATGTACACGGGACTTGTGCAGCAGTGATGTACACGCGACTTGTGCAGCAGTGATGTACACTGACTTCAGTGATGTACACGAGACTTGTGGGGGCGGGATGTAAGAACTTGTGGTGTGCGCAGTGATGTCACGGACTTGGGGTGCAGCAGGATGTCAGGGGGGCTTGTGGGGTGTGCGCAGGGGAAAATTTTGGGGTAAAACGAGACTTGTGGTGGCAGCAGTGACTGTACACGAGACTTTGGTGTGCGCAGTGAACGCTGTGTGCATTAGAACACTTGTAGGAATTAATACTGGCAGCGTCGTTAAAAAAAAGATTTTTATTAATACTTTCTCTCGCGGGTTTTCCGCCCATTAACTAAAATTTCAAGTTTTTTTTTTTTTTATACTGTACAAAGATAATGTAGTTTATATTTAAAAAACCCGGGGAACGGGATTTAAACCCCATGGGTGAATCGTAACTCCGGGGCAGTGTTTATTTTTGGGGAATTAAAAGATTCATCCAATTATTTTTTTACACCTAGGGAGGTTAGCATGGGCCCCACAACTTTCCCTATGGTGTATAGAAATATATTTAGTTGGATGTTTATTGTTAACTGGCCCAGTGGCTTACGCACTCCTGGTTTTACGACTCATTTGCCCTGGGTTGAAATCTCCTCCCGTTCCGTGGTTTGCAATCGTTTTTATTTCGGAGTTTAATGGAACGTTGTTAGGCACAAAAGAAAGCCACTTGTACGAAAATGAGGTGTCATGCATAATAAACACGAAGCTATCCAGGACATGACTAGGAGGAAAATTTTGTTATATACATGAAGGAAAATGTTGCTTCCACCTGCATGTGGAAGAATGGTAGAGGCTACAGGTAGGTTACATGTTCTTCTGGCAGCTGGACAAAAAACAGGGGTTACATGTTCTTCTGGCAGCGGGACGAATACACAGTGCAAAGTCCGGGGAGAAAATCATCAGGAAAAGAATGGTGGACACCTTGAGCTGAACAGGATAATAAACACCGACAGCACGGTTTCCCGGGGAAGGAAAATTTTTAAAAACCTCCTAGAGTTCTATGATAAAGTAACAGAGGTAAGGCAGGAGAGAAAGGGGGTGGGTTGATTGCATTTTCCGACTGCAGGAAGGCCTTCGACACAGTTCCTCATGAGATTAGAAAGAAGTTGGGAAGAACAAGCGGGTTTAAAGGGGAAGGGACGGGAATGGATCAGGGAATACCTAAAGGGGGGGCAACAACGGGTCATGGGGGGGTGAGGTATCACAGGGGGGCCCCGGGATTTGGACCAGTGTTATTCCTGGGATTAAAAGAATGAGGACGGATAGACTCAGAAGTGTTCTATTCCGGGGGTGATGTGAAAATAATGAGGAGAATCACATCGGAAGAGGACCAGGCAGGGCTGCAAACAGACCTGGACAAGCTCGACATCTGGTCTAGCAATTGGCTTCTTGAATTCAACCCTCCAAATGGGCATGAGGATCGGAGAAGGGCAAAGAAGACCGCTGACAGAGTACAAGCTAGGGGGCAAAGGCCAAAACCCCGGCAAAGGAGAAAGACCTTGGGGGAGATAACGCCAAGCACGTCCCAGGCAAAATCAAAGATAACGCGGAAAAGGGCGACGGCAAACCTAAGATTAGCGTTCCGTTTCCTTAACAAGGAATCGTTCAAGACACCGTATACCGTGTACATCGGCCCATACTAGAATATGCAGCACCAGTCTGGAACCCACACCTGGTCAAGCACGTAAAGAAACTAGAGAAAGTGAAAGGTTTTTGGGGCAAGGTTTGTTAAACTCAGGGGGCTGTCTTATGAAGAAAGATTGGGGAAATAGGACTAACAACACGGGGGAAAAGAAGGGTCAGAGGAGACATGATAACGACATACAAAATACTGGGGGAATTGACAAGGTAGATAGGCAGGATGTTTCGGAGGGAACACAGAAACAAGGGGGCACAACGGGGAAATGAAGACTAGATGAGTCAAAGGGATGTCAGGAAGATTTCTTCAGCCCAGAGTAGTCAGAAGGGAATAGTCTAAAAAGATATAGTGGAGGCAGGAACCAAATAGTTTTAAGACAAGGATGATAAAGCTAGGGCAGGGGGCAGAGACCCCCTAGCAGAAGCGAAGAGGCGGGGGGCCCGGGCTTCTCGCCCCCCAACCCAATTAGGTGAGTACAATTGGAGCAGGCTAGGGTTTCATGTTCTTTCAGCTACGAAACACAGGCTAGGTTACATGTTCTTCCCCGGAGCGGGGGAAACACAGGCTAAGTTTGTTCTTCTGGCAGGGCGAACACACAGGCTAAGTTACATGTCTTCTGCCAGCTGGGGGAACACACAGGCTAAGTTACATGTTCTTCTGGCAGCTGGGCGAACACTAAGGCTAGGTTCATGTTCTTTTGGCAGCTGGACGAACACACAGGCTAGGCATGTACTTTGGCAGCTGGACGAACACACAGGTAAGTTACATGTTCTTTGGCGCTGGGGAAAAACAGGCAAGTTACTGTATTTGGCAGCTGGACGAACCCCAGGGGAAGTTAATGTACTTCTGGCAGCTGGACGAACACACGGCAAGTTACATGTTCTTTTGGCAGCTGGGGGAAACACAGGTGTTTCATGTTCTTCTGGCAGCTAGAACACACAGGCCAAGTTACATGTACTTCTGGCGCTGGACGAACACACAGGCTAGGTTACATTTCTTCTGGCAGCTGGACGAAACACAGGCTAAGTTACATGTTTTTTTGGCGCTGGACGAACACACGGGGTAAGTTACATTTTTTTGGGAGCTGGACGAACACACGGGCCCATTTTTCGTACTTCTGGGGCGACGAACTCACGGGGTGGTTACATGTTCTTCTGGGGGCTAGAACAAAAGGGGTGGTTACATGTATTTTTGGGGAGCTGGACAAAACACAGGCTAGGTTACATGCTTTGGGCTGGACGAAAACACAGTTTCCATTTCTTCTGGCACTGGACGAACACACAGTGTTACATGTTCTTTGGGGCTGGACGAACACACAGGCTAGGTTACTTTTCTTTGGCAGCGGGGCGAACAAAAGGCTAGGTTAAATGTACTTCTGGCGGGGGGAAAAACACACGGGGTGGTTCATGTACTTCTGGCAGCTGGACGAACACACAGGCTAAGTTACATGTACTTTTTGGCAGCTGGACGAACACACAGGCTGTTACATGCTTCTGGCAGCTGGACGAACAAAAGGCTAAGTTACATGTACTTTGGCAGCTGGACGATCCACAGGCCAGGTTACATGTACTTTGGCGCGGGGCGAACACACAGGCTAAGTTACATGTACTTGGCACGAAAAACACACTAGGTTACATGTACTTCGCTGGACGAACACACAGGCTAGGTTACATGTTCTTCTGGCAGCTGGACGAAAAAAAAGGGGAAGTTACATGTACTTTTGGCAGCTGGGGAACACACAGGCTAAGGCATTACTTCTCAGCTGGACGAACAACAGGCTAAGTTACATTTCTTTGGCAGCGGGGCGAACACACAGGCTAAGTTACATGTACTTTGGCAGCGGGGCGAAACACAGGCTAAGGTACATGTATTTTGGGGAGCTGGACAAACACAGGCTAAGGTACATGTACCTGGCGCTGGACGAACACACAGGCTAAGGTACATGTACTTTCAGCTGGACGAACACACAGGCTAAGTTACATGTACTTCTGGCAGCGGGGCGAACACACAGGGGGTACATTTTACTTCTGGCAGCTGGACGAACACACAGGCAAAATTCATGTATTTTGGCAGCTGGACGAACACACAGGCGATCAAGCTAAAAAGCAAAGTTGTGGTCTCGTGGAACACTACGCTGCAGTGTTCGCCTTCTGAGGTATAATAACTTACGTGATTTGTCAAGAAGATAGACTTTTAAACAAATATAAATCTGTTTACAGTAGATAAAACAATTGGTAGATATACAGTATAAGTAAATAAATTTATTTTGGGGGCAGGTACAAAATAAGTACAGTTATCACACATGGTGTAAATTACTTAGGATAACCAAAAATGTCAGTGACTTTTTTCCCCTTGGGGTCCAGATGAATTCCTGTTAACCTTGTGTGGCCTAGTTCTTAGGCCATGTGTATGCAAATTCTTTTTGGACTACCACAGAATGGATACAGGATGGGCCCGCAAACTAGTAACCTCGGCGGCAAAATATTTAAAGAGCAGACGCCCGTCACTGATCAAGAAGGGGTTTGACGCTTACAACATGAAAAATCCCAAAAAAAATGTGATTTAATGTACTTGAACACCCCTATTAAATGTGATAACCCGTCGACAAATTCCTTTTCCCCCTCACTACGCAGTGTGGGGTATCATAACATGCCCTTTAAAAACAATGAGAATACACTCCCCTTTAAATGCCAGCAAAATGTTGTCATGCATATAAACACCTTAATTAATGCTCAGGGGCACCAGGCTTACCCTGATGGCCCCGGAACAGACTAAAACCCGAACTGTAGCACCAACCTGCCTAATACACAAAAGGAAGGCAGCAGGTATATAAAACTAGTAGAATCAACTGAATAACTGACTCAGTTCAATGCTAGCAGAGCTAGCTGCACTGAAGCCCGCCACCAACATAAAAAAAGGAGGAGGTGTCATCTTTTTTACTTCTACTTTTCAAGCACCTGAAAGTCCTATCTACAAAAAAAGACACCAGGACATCATAATAACCATTAAAATGAGTTGATTAGTGCTCAGAAGCAAGGTTTTCGTCGTTCATTTTTTTCCCCCTAATGGTGATATCGTCAGGCAGAAATCTATTTCTCCGGTACATGGGATAGGGCGTCCTGGGGAAAAAGGTGATGCCCAATGGTAGAGACTCCATTCTGCTTGAACGAGACCTTTTGAGGCTCTCAAAGCTGATGAACCTTAATGGAATACTTGACGATATCCTCACTGGGGCCCGCAGACGATTGACACATTTCACCATTGTCAAACCCCTCCTGTGATGGGAACACCACAGTGTAACTATCATACATTTTTTATTTTTTCCCGGGGGAAAAACAAAACCCGTAGGGGGGTTTTATAGCGCCTGGGGAGAGTAGGGCAGTAGCACATTGTTGTGTTCAATTGTATTAGAAGAAATTAAACACCTTGCTGAGCCCCCATCAGAGTGCCAGTCTCCCTTTATAGGGCCAAGACTTTCCACAGTGCCGCGCCCCCGCTATAGTGCCAGACTTCTGCCATAGTGCCATGCCCCCGCTGTAGTGCCGACATCACTGTAGTTTATCCCATGACAAAACACCAATGTCGTTTTTTATCCAGATAAACTAACAACATATATGGGGCAACCAAAAATGTCGGATTTAGTGTGTGTCTGTGTTACCAGTTGTCAAAGGCACATGTTTCACAGACACTTGACCTGGTGGGTCTAGTGTGTGCGGGGAGTACGTACTGCCTATGTGTGTTGCGGGGGGCGAGTCACTGCTCCTGTATGTGTGAGAGAAGTGGGGCCATGAACGAATCTATCTGGACTACTACCGAGATTTAAATTGTATCGTCTAAGGTACGTAATAAGGCAAACAGATGATGGAACAATCTTGCCTATAAGGTTATTGAAGCTAAAAATCTGGGTAGCTTCAAATATAGGTTAGATAAATACACGAGTGATGGGGTTAGATTTGAGGGGGTTTTCAAAGCTTATTCCTTGGGTAATGTTGATAATGGGTTGGGGAATTTTTTTTTGTGGGTTTGGGTTCGACAGTTACCTGCCAGGAAAGGGGGTAGGCCTGCTGCAGTGTTAATACTTATGTTTTTTCATTCCCTTTTGTTCCTGCCCCCTTTTGGGGGCGTTATGCATATTATATAATATAAAATATAGTGCATATAATGTAAAGTTAACTTTCAATGTACATTCACTTAAAAAGTGTGTGTGGGGATGTAGTAGAGGCAGGATCCATTCATAGTTTCCCCAAAAAGAGGTATATAAAGCTCATGGCGCAGGAGAGTGACCTAGTAGCGGCCAGTGAAGAGGCAGGGCCAGGAGCTATGAATCGACCCCTACAACCAAAACCCAGGTGACCCCCACACACACACACACACACACACACGGGAGGAAAGAAGGGTCAGAGGAGACATGATAACGACATACAAAATACTGCGGAGAATTGACAAGGTAGACAGTGACAGGATGTTCCAGAGGGGAACACAAAAACAAGGGGACACAACTGGAAGCTGAAGACTCAGATGAGTCAAAGGGATGTTAGGAAGCATTTCTTGCCCAGAGTAGTCAGGAAGGGAATAGTCTAGAGAAAGATATAGTGGAGGCAGGAACCATACATGTTTTAAGACAAGGTATGATAAAGCTCATGGAGCAAGGAGAGCAGAGACCCAGTAGCAGACAGCGAAGAGGCGGGGCCAGGAGCTGAGTCTCCCCCTGCAACCACAATTAGGTGAGAAAAATTTTAGGTGAGTACACACAACAAGGGGACAAAAGTTGGAGTTGAAGACTAAAGATGAATCACGGGGATGTTAGGAATTATTTCTTCAGTCACAGAGTGGTCGGGAAGTGGAATAGTTTGGGAAGCATGTATGGAGGCGGGATCCATTCATAGCTTTAAGATGAGGTATGATAAACCCATGGAGCAGAGAGGGCCCCAAAAGGCGATAGTGAAGAGGCGGGGCCAGGAGCTGAGTCTCGACCCATGCAAACACAATTAGGTGCACACACACACACACCCCGCGCGCGCGCACACACACACTGTCTCCCAAAACCCTTTCCCGGGTAAGAGGAATTAAAGCAGAGCTCTGTGGCTTTCCCCCTAGACCAAGGACGGAAAGGAGCGTGACAGTGTTTTCCTGAGTGTAGAAAACTGCCTTAGTTACAACAACGCAGAGCATGTGCACTCTGTTCTGGAGTGGTCCGATAAAATTAGACACATGTGCAACATGATGTCATTCATACCTTTTTAATGACATCTGAGGAAGTCTTAACAAGAGCTTGACGATGTCTTAAAATAAATTTTTTCCTGTTTTAATTAACACTTTACCAGGCATGGCCAGGAAAATGCGAAATCTTTTCTATGAATGATAGAGTATTCAATGTAAGCAAAATGAGCCTATATAAATAGATTTCTAAAAAATAAGTTTTGGCTCTATAGGGAAAAAATTTAAGTCAAATTTTTTGGCCTACCCGATAAAAAGTTGCAAAGACCCCATTTAATTAAATGCCAAGTATGTATTTTTCTAATTTATTATGCAAGCAATATAAAAACAAAAAGAAATTTTTCCAAACGGGAAATTATACAAAAATATATAGCACCAAAAATCAACGTTGCAAAGAGTTATAAAGGGGTATAACTTGTACTCCGTTTTCATGTATTGCCTGGGAACAATGTCATTACAGAAAACTCTTCTTAGAATCAAAAGTCGATAAAGCAATTTTTACCCTATTTTATGCATGAATTTACCTTAGGACAGGCAAAAACGAATGTGACTGTATAAGTGTGTTGCTTGCATGTCAGTGTTATTGTTTTTGGCTGGTTGGGCTTGTCTTCACTTTACACATTTGGATGCTGTGGCAAGTATCATCACCAGCCTTCATCATCAGGCTCTGACAGACACTCGTCACCAGAAACAGTCATATTTCGATATCTTCTGGGAGGTAGGACCATAAACAACTCATGAGGATCTACAAGAACAATGAAACCAACCTGAACGAACCCAAATAACTACTAAATGCGAATCTGCAGCATAAAAATATAAATATTTATTTATTGAATTGGCTGTTTGATTTTTTACCAGGCATGCCCCCATATTTGTTGTCCTTGTTTCTAGGCGTTTTTTCAGTTGCAATCATAATATGCCTCAATACACAGACGTTAATTGTTTACCAAAACATGCCTCAAACATTCATTCTAGCACTAGGCATAGAAACAAGTACTTGTTGACATTGTGAATGGTGACACTTGAGAATATATGCTGGTAATACATGCAAGAAAAACTAGTTTGGACGCCAGCCAATCGTAGTGTTTACATTTGACTCGCAGGCCTGTGATTGGTCAGAACTAGAAATGGGACACCAAAGACGCAGTGGGAGTAGGAAGACATGCGCAAGAAACATGCTGAGGCCAATAAATTGCTGGGCCTGCCCAGCTAAAGGCAGGCAGTTCCAAATGCTGCTTATTAGTAAATTCTACAACCAGGGAGCATCACAACCAGTGGTCAAACCCCTTCTGTAGTGATCTAGTTTCTCTCCTCTTTTTTCTCTATTCCAAGGTAATCCAATCAACATACTTGCTGGAATTAGTGCTGATCCTTTGGTGTAAAATGTAAAGTAGACGCTTATCCTCGGATATCTACATTTATTAAGACTGAGGGACTGGACACCTGTCAAGACTGAGGGTCTGGACACCTGTCAAGACTGAGGGTCTGGACACCTGTCAAGACTGAGGGACTGGACACCTGTCAAGACTGAGGGACTGGACACCTGTCAAGACTGAGGGACTGGACACCTGTCAAGACTGAGGGTCTGGACACCTGTCAAGACTGAGGGTCTGGACACCTGTCAAGACTGAGGGTCTGGACACCTGTCAAGACTGAGGGTCTGGACACCTGTCAAGACTGAGGGTCTGGACACCTGTCAAGACTGAGGGACTGGACACCTGTCAAGACTGAGGACTGGACACCTGTCAAGACTGAGGACTGGACACCTGTCAAGACTGAGGGACTGGACACCTGTCAAGACTGAGGACTGGACACCTGTCAAGACTGAGGACTGGACACCTGTCAAGACTGAGGGACTGGACACCTGTCAAGACTGAGGGACTGGACACCTGTCAAGACTGAGGGACTGGACACCTGTCAAGACTGAGGGTCTGGACACCTGTCAAGACTGAGGACTGGACACCTGTCAAGACTGAGGGACTGGACACCTGTCAAGACTGAGGGTCTGGACACCTGTCAAGACTGAGGGTCTGGACACCTCACCACATCTGCCAGTCTAGTAATCAGTGGTTGGTAAAACGTGACCACAATAAAGTTACCTAAGTGTTACGTGTGTATAAGCATTAACGTTATGTTCAACATAAGTGAAAATAACAAAGTTGACAGATGCAATATTTTCCCACTAGTCAACCGTAGTCCACATCAACTTAACGCAAGTCTAACACTGATGTCGCGGCCATATTTCCCCAAAGTATCAAGGACATCACCCGCCCGAACCCCCCAAGGTGCCTTGATGCCGGCGAGGGACTCTTGATCAAAAGCAAAGACCTTTTCTCCCTTTCAACTTGATTTTTTTCCATTCCCAATTAGCTCAATGACCGCATTCGATTTAGTGCTTTCCCCAGTAATAATCCGCCGCCATCTGCACAGTGCGGTGTCAATGAGTGGGGCTGCACAGAGCCTTGTTGAAAGCCTTTACGATAACAAATATGGACGTATAATTCAAACAAAACGCATCTACAATACACACTCATTGAGTAAGACAAGGCCAGACTCTTCCAAACACATGATTACAGTGTGTACGTGACGTAGGCAAGATATCAGGGTAATTCTTTATTCTTCTTTCAACAAACCGGCCGTATCCCACCGAAGCAGGGTGACCCAAAAAGAAAAACAAAAGTTCCTCTTTTTAACTTTAGTAGCAGTGTTCCGTTACAGTATGCTATAACAGTTAAGGGACTGATCACCTCAAACTACTGCTTCACTTCCACATTTCCAGTAATTATTTTCTGTATTGGATTGATGAAACCACTGGATGGCGTAACGTCTCCACCATAAAGATACCCAGGTGTTGCATATGTCTTATCCATTTACTTGTCGGGTTAATGTGTGTTGCGCTGTGTGTCTGCGATCGAGAATGGAATGGAGTTGGAATCTGCGAGAAGAGATGGTGTTGCAAATGGAACGACATTTTTCCGCAGGATACTAGCTGTTATAAATTCTGAAGACTTGCAGGAAAAATATCGTACAGCGCTTGTTAATGGCATCATGGTGTGGGGTAGAAGGTGTTTTCTAACGAATAAGCATTGACTTTAAGTAATATTAAAGTAATATTAAGTAATATTAAGCTGACCAGGTGTATGAAGTCATCATTGTTGGTATTTTTATATACCTTAATTGAGTACATGTCACGTTTGAGGAGACATCATGGGAGCGAGACGTCGTATTGGTGTGGAGCTCAAGGTTGAAGCCTCTTTGAGTAATGATGAGTGTTTACATAATTCAACCAGAAGATACACGTGGGGGATATTGTCAGCGAAACGTTCCTTATAGAGCTTCGTCACCACTGCTCTCAAGGGGAATCCCAAGGCCACACCGAAATCGTGTCAACAGGACTTGAGGAAGACAATGTAGTTAAGAATCCTTCAGTACAAAGTTATGTATCTCTCAATAAAGTGAATGAAATTTTGAAAGGGTGACGGTAGGTACGGGTGTATGTGTGGGGTTGGGTGTAAATTGGACCTGTCTAGCATAAACAAACAGGTTTACGACAGTGCTTCACTCTTCGTGTGTTCTCGTGCAAGTCTATTTCAGGAGCGCTGATCCACTGGAGCCGAAGGAGCGTTGGTGAAGAGGGAAGTGACATCATGACTGTCCAGTTTCTTGTTATTGATTTTGAAGTCTCTCCTGTGTGGAAGATGTTATGCTCGCACTTGTATCTGACAGTTCAGAAAGGTGCTTAGCAAGGACTCCAGTCAGGTTGTGCTAGGTTCTGCTGATAATAAAGGTGACTGGTCACCTGACATCCATAGCTTTATAAAATTCAGTCTCTGATCACCCAGACTGGTGGTAGTCGCTCAGTATTAATATAAAATTCTCACTGGAGCTTTTAGCCATTTGACTGAGGCCTTCTGTTGGTTTACTGGCTTGTGATGTATCCCTGGTTGTGGAACATGTTTTAACAGTTTACTCTCGGCTTACTCGTTTCTACCTCTGTCACTCTTTTTAAAATTATTGCGGTGTCTGTAGGGACCTCAGGGAGCTTTATAATTACCGAGGTGCCTGTAGGGACCTCGGGCTTATAATTACCGAGGTGTCTGTAGGGGCCTCAAGGAGCATTATAATTGTCGAGGTGCCTGTAGTGACCTCGGGAGCTTTATAATTACCGAAGTGCCTGTAGGGACCTCAAGGAGCATTATAATTGCCAAGGTGCCTGTAGGGACCTCAAAGAGCTTTTAGGAATTTTTTTTCACATAACTAATTTAATGGGTTTATTAATTGGTGCTGGTTATTTTTATGTGGTATAATAGTGTATCTGTTGCGTGTTTTATGTTGGTTTTATCTTTGTTTTTATTGTGTTGTATACATTTGTTATGGTTGTGAACGCTGAGTGTCCTGAGTAGTAGGGATGTATCGGATGTGAAAATTTAGATATCTGCGGATGCGTATACGGATGTCTTACTTATTTTATGGATGCGTATAGGGATGTCTTACTTATTTTATGGATGCGGATGTAAGAAATTTTGCGGATGTTCTGCGGATGCGGATATCCGATACATCACTATTGAATAGTCACAGTGCTTTGTAAATCTTAGGACTAATACTACTACTACGACTACTACACTCATTTTCGCTCCTTCAAGGGGGCGAGATTGGACGTTTATTGATGCTGGTAAGGGGCTCTCGATCCCTGGTATTAAGCTACCCATCCCTTAGGATCAAACCTGATTTCCCTTCATTAAGAATAAAAGGCACAATACCGTGACTGGAACAATACACAAATAACCCGAACATAAGAAAAATATACTTATGAGGTCGTTTCGGTCCGACTTGTACCATTAACTAGTGCAAAGGTCCCCAGACTCCTCAGCTCATCGACACCTTCATCAAGTCTCATCGACCCCCAGACATTTATTATATGAAAATAATATACAGTACAGTGGAACCTGAGTGTTCGAACGAACTGGAGTCCGAACAGTTTTGCTTAGCAAAGATTTATTCGGTCTTTGAACGTTTTTCTGGAGTCCGAACTATCTGACTTGTTTATAAAATTCAGTTGTAAAAAGAAATTACAGGAAACCCTGTTTTAAAAGTGCTTTGAATTGACCTCTGACACTGACCTGACTCCCAGACTTTTGGAAGAGTCAGGTCAACATCCTCCAGTGTATGAGGCTGATAAAGCCTGGCAAATACTGTTTCCCACATCGAACTTTTCGCAGTTCCAACACCACCTAGGAAAATATTAAGTTCAAACACCGGGGTTCCACTGTGTTTTAACTAATAGTACAACGAATAATAATAGATAATAGTAATAATGACTTCATAAAAAAATAGGTAACATTTAAATTATTAAAAATATAACCTTTAGCATAATCTTTTTACTGGAACTGTTGATATTAATGGGAAAGATGCATCTGATGAAGGTCAACAAGGTCACTGATGGTTAGAGATAAACCACGGTACGGGTGGGGATTGAACTCGCGGCAAGTAAGTCTTAAAACTCCAGGCTAATGCGTAAACCACTGGACCAACTAACTACAATAAGATTCATCCAACTAGGTATATTTATACACAATAGGGAGGTTAGCATGGGCCCCAATGTGACCCATGAGTTATGATGACGGCTTTGAGGGGACTTGAGCTAGAGTTCGTCACGACCACGCTGACGGAGATTCATCTGTAAAAACTTGCATTTGTGGTCACAGTGGTGGCCTATGTTAACTTTCCTATGGTGTATAAATATACTTAGTTGGATGAATCTTATGTAGCCAACTGGCCCAGTGGCTACGCACTGGCTGGAGCTTTACCACTCACTAGCCGCAAGTTCAATCCCCACCCATACCGTGGTTTGTTTGCAATCGTGTCATTACGGTTTCGTGAGTGTTGGTTGGAGATTGTTGAGGTTTAGTGGTAAGTCACCAGGCTCTTCCAGGATCAGTCTCTTCCTCTGCTTCGTTAAGAGTGCATTTGCATGGCTAAAACCACCTTCAACCATGTACTGACCTTCCCTTTTAACCTCCAGTCATTAATCGACCCCTTCGATAGTTCCATCTACCCTAGGGGTCAATATTAACCACTTTGGGGAATCCTGGACGTGTGACTAATAATGGTCCATGTCGGATCGAAACCTTGTTATTAGGTAATTGTTATGTGCGGGTTATCTGAGTACCGTTCATTCACGGAACTCTACGGCCCTACGTCAACATTATATATAGCACTTCATATAGGAAAAATGAGTCCCAAGATGAAAGTGAGTACATGACTTATACTGTTTCTTTTGTGTTGACACTTTCCCCCCCACTCCATGTTGTCACCTTTAAATGTTAAAAGATATATTACCTCATTCTTCATGGGGTACTTTGGTGAAAGATATATTACCCAATCCTTCATGGGGGTACCTTGATGGTGTAATGGGGGTCTTGATGCAATAAAGAAGTATAAGTGTACGGTTTAAAGCGTTGTCTTGATGTTATTGAGAATGTTAGGCAATGTTTGTAGAAAGTACAGTACCTCTGATGTAAGGAGGTTAGGCAGTGTGGAACGTAAAGTACCTCTCTTGTAAGAGGTTAGGCAGTGTGGAACGTACAGTACCTCTGATGTAAGAGGTTAGGCAGTGTGGAACGTACATTACCTCTGATGTAAGAGGTTAGGCAGTGTGGAACGTACAGTACCTCTGATGTAAGAAGGTTCGGCAGTGTGGAAAGCAGTGTGGAACGTACAGTACCTCTGATGTAAGAGGTTAGGCAGTGTGAAAAGTACCCTGTAAACTCTCACTGTCTCCACACTGTAGCGTAAACTCTCACTGTCTCCACACTGTAGCGCGTAAACTCTCACTGTCTCCACACTGTAGGCGTAAACTCTCACTGTCTCAGACTGTAGCGCGTAAACTCTCACTGTCTCCACACTGTACCGTGTAAACTCACTGTCTCACACTGTACCGTGTAAACTCACTGTCTCCACACTGTACCGTGTAAACTCACTGTCTACACACTGTACCGTGTAACTCTCACTGTCTCCACACTGTACCTTGTAAACTCTGCACTGTCGTACACGTACTGTACCGTGTAAACTCTCACTGTCCTGCCGACACTGTCCACATGTGTAAAGCTCTCACTGTCTACACACTGTACCTTAGTCAAACTCTCATGTCTCCACACGTATCAGTCCTTGTAAACTCTAGTCTCCACACTGTACTTGTAAACTCATGTCTCCACACTGTACCTGTAAAGCTCTGTCTCCACACTGTACCGTGTAACTCTGTCTCCACACTGTACCTTGTAAACTCTGTCTCCACACTGTACCGTGTAAACTCTGTCTCCAACTGACCTGTGTAAACTCTGTCTCCACACTGTACCGTGTAACTCTCACTGTCCACACTGTACCTGTAAACTTCATGTCTCCACACTGTACCGTAAACCCCTGTCTCCACACTGTACCGTGTAAACTCTGTCTCCACACTGTACCGTGTAAACTCTGTCTCCACACTGTACCGTGTAAACTCTGTCTCCACACTGTACCGTGTAAACTCTGTCTCCACACTGTACCGTGTAAACTCTGTCTCCACACTGTACCGTGTAAACTCTGTCTCCACACTGTACCGTGTAAACTCTGTCTCCACACTGTACCGTGTAAACTCTGTCTCCACACTGTACCGTGTAAACCCCTGTCTCCACACTGTACCGTGTAATCTCATGTCTCCACACTGTACCGTTGTAAACCCCCTGTCTCCACACTGTACCGTGTAAACTCTGTCTCCACACTGTTCCGTGTAAACTCTGTCTCCACACTGTACCGTGTAAACTCTCTGTCTCCACACTGTACCGTGTAAACTCTGTCTCCACACTGTACCGTGTAAACTCTGTCTCCACACTGTACCGTGTAAACTCTGTCTCCACACTGTACCGTGTAAACTCTATTTTCCACACTGTACCGTGTAAACTTTTGTCTCCACACTGTACCTGTAAACTCTGTCTCCACACTGTACCTGTAAACTCTCACTGTCTCCACACTGTACCGTGTAAACTCACTGTCTCCACACTGTACCTGTAAACTCTCACTGTCTCCACACTGTACCGTGTAAACTCTATGTCTCCACACTGTACCGTAAACTCTCAACTGTCTCCACACTGTACCGTAAACTCAACTGTCTCCACACTGTACCGGTAAACTCTCACTGTCTCCACACTGTACCCGTTAAACTCTCAACTGTCTCCACACTGTACCGTGTAAAGCTCTGTCTCCACACTGTACCGTGTAAATCTCACTGTCTCCACACTGTACCGTGTAAAGCTCACTGTCTCCACACTGTACCTGTAAACTCTCACTGTCTCCACACTGTACCTGTAAACTCTCATGTCTCCACACTGTACCGTGTAAACTCACTGTCTCCACACTGTACCAGTGTAAGCCTCACTGTCTCCACACTGTACCGTGTAAACTCTGTCTCCACACTGTACCGTGTAAACCTCACTGTCTCCACACTGTCCGTGTAAACTCACTGTCTCCACACTGTACCGTGTAAACTCACTGTCTCCACACTGTACCGTGTAAACTCTCACTGTCTCCACACTGTACCGTGTAAACTCTCCCACTCCTGATCTCTCACACTGTACCGTGTAAACTCTCTGTCTCCACACTGTACCGTGTAAATCTCACTGTCTCCACACTGTACCGTGTAAACTCACTGTCTCCACACTGTACCGTGTAAACTCTCACTGTCTCCACACTGTACCGTGTAAACTCTCACTGTCTCCACACTGTACCGTGTAAACTCTCACTGTCTCCACACTGTACCGTGTAAACTCTCACTGTCTCCACACTGTACCGTGTAAACTCTCACTGTCTCCACACTGTACCGTGTAAAGTTTGTCTCCACACTGTACCGTGTAAACTCTCACTGTCTCCACACTGTACCTTGTAAACTCTCACTGTCTCCACACTGTACCTTGTAAACTCTCACTGTCTCCACACTGTACCGTGTAAACTCTCACTGTCTCCACACTGTACCGTGTAAACTCACTGTCTCCACACTGTACCGTGTAAACTCTCACTGTCTCCACACTGTACCGTGTAAACTCTCACTGTCTCCACACTGTACCTTGTAAACTCTCACTGTCTCCACACTGTACCGTTGAAACTCTCACGATCCTGTCCTGTTGTCGCTGAGTTGTATCTGTCTCTTCTGTATCCTGACATGTGATTTTCACTGTGATTATTTCCATGTCTACTTTTCACTGTCCTGATGTCTCAACTGCGTTCCATCTCCAAGCTACTCCTCAACTTGTGTACTCTGTTCCCACTGTCCGTCTCTGTCTCAACTGCTGACTGTCTCCACGTCCTAATTCCCCCACATAACTCCACTGTCCAACTTCACTGTTCAAACTGTCGTAACCGTCTCCACACTGTACCGTAAACTCCTGTCTCCACACTGTACCGGTAAACTCTCCTGTCCCACACTCATGTACCTGTACGTTACCCACTGTTCACCTGTAGGTAATCTCACTGTTCCACACTGTCGTGAATCTCTGTCTCCACACTGTACCGTGTAACTGCTCACTGTCTCCACACTGTCCAGTGTAAACTCTCCTGTCTCCACACTGTACCGTAAACTCTCGTGTCTCCACACTGTACCGTGTAACTCCTGTCCCACATGTACCGGTAAACTCTCACTTCTCCACTGACCGTGTAAACTTCACTGTCCCACACTGTACGCTGTAACTCTCACTGTCTCCACCTTACCGTAAACTCTCACTGTCTCCACACTGTCCGTTAAGTCTCCTGTCTCCACACTGTCCTGTAAACTCTCACTGTCTCCACACTGTACCGTAAACTCTCACTGTCTCCACACCGCTAAACTTCACAGTCTCCACACTGTACTGTAAACTCTCAACTGTCTCACACTGTACCGTAAACTCAACTGTCTCCACACTGTACCGTGTAAACTCTCACTGTCTCCACCGTACCATGTAAACTCTCACTGTCTCCACACTTACCGTAGAACTCTCAACTGTTCCACACTGTACCGTGTAACTTAACTGTCTCCACCGTCCGTGTAAACTCTCACTGTCTCCACACTGTACCGTGTAAACTCTCACTGTCTCCACACTGTACCGCGTAAACTCTCAACTGTCTCCACACTGTACCGCGTAAACTCTCAACTGTCTCCACACTGTACCGCGTAAACTCTCAACTGTCTCCACACTGTACCGCGTAAACTCTACTGTCTCCACTGTCCTGTAAATCTCACTGTCTCCACACTGTACCGAAACTCTCACTGTCTCCACACTTTACCTGTAAACTCTCACTGTCTCCACACTGTACCTGTAATTGCTCCACACTGTACCGTAAACTCACTGTTCCACACTGTCCCTGTAAATTATTTCCCCACATTAGTGTAAATTACTGCCCCATACCAAACTCATGTCTAAATGTCCCGCTCCCCGCCCCACACTGTGTTAAATTCTCATTCCCCAAACCCCAAATCTATGCCCCACACACCGTGTAAACTCTCACTGTCTCCCCCTGTACCGTAACTCACTGTCTCCCCCTGTACCGTGAAAACTCACTGTTCCACACTGTACCGTAAACTCACTGTCTCCACTGTCCCGTGTAAACCTCACTGCTCCACACTGTACCAAAACCCCACTGTCTCCACACTGTACGTAAACTCTCACTGCCCTTACACTGTACTGTAACTCTCACTGTCTCCACACTGTACCGTAAACCCCCACTGTCCCCCACACTGTACCGTGTAAATCTCACTGCCCCACACTGTCCCGTAAACTCCCCGTCTAACATGCACAAGAAATGTCAGGGGTCAGTAGAAAGAAATAAAATTTTCGCAGCATCCAGCATTAAGAAAGCCATTATATAAAACATTATATACAAACATTATATAAAACATTATATACAAACATTATATACAAACATTATATACAAACATTATATACAAAATTTACTCTCTCAGCATGAATGGGCGGTGGTGCTGGTGGTGCTGGTGGTGGTGCTGGTGCTGGTGCTGCTGGTGCTGCGGGCCCCCGCTGCTGGTGCTGCCGGTCCCGCTGGTGCTGCTGGGGGCCGGGGGCTGGGGGGGGCCGTGCTGCGGGGCTGCTGTGCTGCTGCTGCTGTTCCCTTTCTTTGCTGCGCTGCGCTGCTCTTTGGCTGCGCTGCTGCGTGCTTCGCTGCTGTGCTCCGGTTGCTTCTGGGTTGCGGGTTGCTGGCTGTTCTGGCTGCTGCTGTGCTGCTCCCTGCTGCTCTGCTGCTGTTGCGTGCCTCTGCTGCTCTTGTTGCTGCTGCTGCCGCTGCTCGCTCTGCTGCTGTGCTGCTGCTCCGCTGCCGCTGCTGCTCCCGCTGCCCGCTGCCGCTGCTGCGCTGCTGCCCCTGCTGCTCTGCTGCTGCTCCCGCTGCCTCTGCTGCTTGCTGCTGCGCTGCCTCTGTGCTCGCGCCGCTGCTGCTGCTGCTCTCGTGCCTGCTGTGCGCTGCTGCCTTCTGCTGTTTCTGGCTGCTGCTGCTGCCGCTCCGTTGCCGCTGTGTGCTCTCTGTGCTCTGCTGCTGTTGCTGCTGCTCTCTGTGCTCTTTTGCTGCTGTTGCTGCTGCTCTCTCTGTGCTCTGCTGCTGCCGTGCTGCTCTCTGCTGCCCTTTGCTGCTGCTGCTGCTGGCGTTCTGTGTGCTGCTGCTGCTGCTCTCTGCTGTCTGCTGCCGTGCTGCTGTTGTTGCTCTGTGCTGCTGCTGCCGTTTCTCTCTGCCGTCCCGTGCCGCTGCTGCTCCTGCTGCCGCTGCCGGCGCGCGCTGCCCTGCTGCTGTGCCGCTGTTTCTCCTGTTTCCGGCCGCTGCTGCTGCTGCTGCCGCTGCTGCTGCTGCGCTCTGCTGCTTCTGCTGCTGCGCTGCTCTCTGCTGCCGTTGCTGCTGCTGCTCCTGCGCCTTCCCGCTGCTGCGCGCCCCGCTGCTCGCGCGCTGCCGCCTCCGCGCTCTTGCTGCTGCTCTTTTTTCTGCGCTGCTGCTGCCGCTCCCGCTGCTCCGTGCTCTTTGCTGCTGCTGCCGCTGCCTCTCTGCTGCTCCTTTGCTGCGCTGCCCTCCCCGCTCGCTGCGCGCTGCGCCTCTGCTGCTTTTTGGCTGCTGCTGCTGCTGCTCCTGCCGCCGCCGCGCTGCGCGCCTGCTGCCCTGCTGCTGCTGCTGCGCTCTCTGCTGCTGCCGTGCTGCTGCTGCTGCTGCCGCTGCTGCGCTGCTGCTCCGCGCTCGCTGCTGCTCCCGCTGCCGTCTCTGCTGCTCTGCTGCTCGCTGCTCCGCTGCTGCCGCCCCGCCGCTCCGCCCTGCTGCCGTTGCGCCGCTGCTCTGCCGCCGCCCTCTGCTGCCCCCGCTGCTGCCCTCCCCTTTTTTTTCCTTTTTCTGTTTCTTTTCTGTTTCTTTTTCTTTTTCTTCTTCTTCTTCTTCTTTTTTCTTTTTCTTCTTCTCTCTTCTTCTTTTTTGCTGCTGCTTCTTCTTCTTCTTTTGCTGCTGCTTCTTTTGCTGCTGTTCTTCTTTTTTTTTGCTGTTTTTTCTGTGCTTCTTTTGTTGCTTTTTTTTCTGCTGCTTTTTTCTGCTGTTTTTTGCTGCTCTTTCTTTTTGCTGTTTTTTTGTTGCTTCTTTTCTGCTGCTTCTTTTGTTGTGCTTCTTTTTGTTGCTTTTTTTGCTGCTGTTTCTTTTTTTGCTGCTTTTTTCTGCTGTTTTTCTTCTTCTCTGCTTCTTTTCTTGTTTCTTTTTCTGTGTTCTTTCTGCTGCTTTTTTTTTGTGCTTTTTGCTGCTGCTTTTTTTTGTTTCTTTTGCTGCTGCTTCTTCTTCTGCTGCTTTTTTTTTGCTGCTTTCTTTTTGCTGCTTTTTTGTGCTGCTTCTTTTGCTGCTTTTTTTCCCCTGCTTCTTTTCTGCTTTTTCTTTTCTGCTGCTTCTTCTTCTGCTGCTTTTTTTGTGCTGCTTTTCTTCGCTGCTTCTTTTGCTGCTGCTTCTTTTTTGCTGCTTTTTTTGCTGCTTTTCTGCTTTTTTTCTTTCTGCTGCTTTTCTTTTTTGCTGCTGTTTCTTCTTCCTGTTTTTTTTGCTGCTTTTTCTTCTTCTGCTGTTTTTTGCTGCTGCTTCTTCTTCTGCTGCTTTTTTTTGGCTGTTCTTCTTCTGTGCTTCTTTTGCTGCGTTTCTTTTTTTTTCTGCTTTTTTGCTTTTTCTTCTTCTTCTTTTTCTTTTTTTCTTTTCTTTTCTGCTTCTTCTTCGGGGAATTTTCCCACGTTATCTCGTGTCAGATAACGTGTCAGGAGAGATGGGTTAGAAGAAATGCAGTTTGAGCGACTTGTCGTTGCTCAGTGGTTGGTAATTGCGAGTTGGTCTACCAGTGGTTTTAGTTAGTTAATTACCAGTTATCAAAGGCACTTGTCAGTAGACACTTGGCTTATTGTGTATGTGGGTTTGATTGTTTGTGGTGTATGCATTTGTATGTGTGTATATATGTATACCTGTATGAATGCAAGCATGTACAGTATATATAATACCGAGCACATCTCATGAGGCGCACATCAGCCAGATAACTGCGCAGCATATGGGCGACTGGCAACCTAAGAATAGCTTTCCGATATTGGAATCGTTCAAATGTACACCATATACGTCAGGCCCATACTGGAGTATGCAGCACAAGTTTGGAATCCACATCTTGTCAAGCACGTCAAGAAATTAGAGAAAGTGCAAAGGTTTGCAACAAAACTAGTCCAAGAGCAAAGGGGGATTGTCCTACGAAGAAAGGTTAAGGGAAATCGGCCTGACGAATGGAGGACAGGAGGGTTAGGGAAACATGATAACGACATAAAAATACTGGGGGAATTGACAAGGTGGACAAAGACAGGATGTTCCAGAGATGGGACACAAAAACAAGGGGTCACAATTGAAAGTTGAAGACTCCTATGAGTCAAACGGAAGTATTTCTTCAGTCATGAGTTGCAGGAAGTAAAGCCTAGAAAGTGACGTAGTGGAGGCAGGAACCATAATAGTTTTAAGACGGGGGTTTGATAAAGCCTGGAGCGGGAGAGAAAACCTTGTAGCAATCAGTGAAGAGGCGGGGGCCAAGAGCAGACTACCCCTGCAACCAAAAAGGGAGACAAAATTTCACTCACACATGTGTGTGTACATGGAGTATATGTTCATATGTATATTCGTGTGCACACCTGATAGTGTGTTTTGGGAAAAACTGATGCAGATGTTCGTGAACGAGTGAGCTGACAAAATGTGAAACTACAAATGTACCTTTCTTAAGGCCTCAGTTTGGGGAATTTTTAGCAGGTATACGAATACGGGGGTCCTTGTCCACGTCTTCCACGGGGGTTTTTGTGCCCTTTGTCCATCCCTTTTCCCGGGGGGTTCCGGGCCCTTGTCCATCCCCTTTCCCCGGAGGTTCCTGTGACCCTTGTCCATCCCTTTTCGGGGGGTTCCTGTGACCCTTGTCCATCCCTTTTCCCCGGGGGGGTTCCTGTGCCCTTTTTCCATCGCCTTCCACGGGGGTTTTTGTGACCCTTGTTAATGTGTAGGGTTTAAAAAAAAATCTTGTTCTTTCAAACCAAAAGCATTGGCATACTGAATGCACTTGCCATGACTCGAGTCAAGGGATAAGGTTGAAACCATTCAGTGCATACAAAGAAAAGATTTTATATTCATTTACTTTGTTGGACATAGAAAACGCTTCGGTCCTGGAACCTTTTTGTTAGAAGTTATCAAGGTCCCAGGACCGAAACGTTTACTAATAAATATGTCCAGGGTTTTACTTGTACAGTGTTATTCGGATACTCTGCTGAGACATTAAAGGGTAAAAATAACGAAAGGATTGCCAACGAACAGTGGGTATCTTTATTATTGAAATTCCAAGATATTTTCAGTCAAATACAGAGGTTTTAGCGAAGTAAAGATGATGCAATCAGTCAATTAAACTTGGAGAAATAGTATTTGGGGGTCACCCCCCAGCCAGAAGAGTTCAGCTCCAGGGTCTGAATGAAGGAAGTGAAGCTTGAGAATGGAGTCTTAAATTGTCGAAGGTAGGGGAAAAAAATCTGAAGACTTTGGGGGGGAAGGATCCACTAGTAGAAGCAAGAAGGCCAGAATTGTGGAGCACGGGGGGTTCCGACCATAACTATTGAAAAGTTGTGAAAGATGTGTTTGTACCAATTTTCCGGGGTGTGTTGCGCAGTGCTCCACAGTTCTGCCTCTTGTTCTAGTAAACCCCCGTCCCCGAACTTTTCCCCCCGCTCTTCCACCTCACATTCGACAGCTTTTTCAACTCCATTCTCATGCTTAACTGTTAAGGGATGCCCGCCATAGGGCTGTACGCGATACACCCCCACACTATTCGGGAGCCACTGCCGGGTCACAACACCTAGAAGACCCGGGCCGGGGCCCTCCAGAAAAACCACTTGAACCTGATGCTTCATTATATTCCGCCCAGACCTGTATTTCTCCAGGCTGAGGGACTGACCGCCTCAAACACTATTTCTCCAAGGTTGATGTAGTGGTTCATCTTTTTTGTTACTACACCTACTGCCTCAATTTTACTGAAGAAGCCTACCGGGGGCGAAAGTTTAAATAATGAAGATATTAACACTAGTGGATGGTTCCACTGTGATCCCCCCCCCTCCTGCTTCCACTCACCTGACTACACTATATAAGTCACTTTACGACCATATGCTGTAATTTCTACAAGACTGATGGACTGATCACATCGATTCCAGGCTGGGGGCGACTACCTCAAACTCCTCCTCTCCAAACCCCCCTTTTTTGTTTTGGGGCTGATGAAGCCACTGTGTTGCGAAACGTTTTCTTAAAAAAAAATTCCCCCAATGTTGATTAGTGTCTCAGTCTTTAACTTGTCAGTTTTCAAACCATTTATCAGAAAAAAGGGGTATTTGAAAATCTTCATACTCTGTATAAAAATTGGTAGAATTCCCTAAAAAAAAGGGGAAAATGACCACGTGACATTTATTTTTCCCGGGGTTTCCTTTTAAAAATACATGGAAACACTCAGTGAGGGTAAACTAGGGTGGTGGTGGTAGAGTTGAGTAGTATTTTCTACTTGTTGTATTACTACTACTATTGTATAAGAGTAGTAATATATTTATTGAACACATATTGTATAAGTAGTAGTAATACTACTTATTTTTTTTTCTACATACAACTTATATCACTACTACTACCACCACCACTGTATTACACCTCACTCAGTGTATATATATACCCTGTGGTCCATGTATTGTTTGTAACGGTTGACAAAGCCCCCCGGAGAGCGAAAGTTGCCAACAAAAAAAATAACATTAGTTGCACTTGTGTCCTTTGACTCTCATACTCGTGACTAGGTTAAAGGTTTTTGTTTGACGACAGGGAACTGTCGTCAAACGGGGGGTTGGAGGACCCAGATCGTTTCTCTTTTTAGTGTCGTTTTTCATGTACATATATAAGAGGCAAGTAAGATTGTACTGTATCAATATATATTTTATAAATATACATGTGCAACATTGGGTATCTTTATTAAAATTTTCCCCCATTTCCCTGTTTATGGTTCTTGGGAATTTATTACATATAAATTTTGGGGTCCCAAAATCAGTGTTGTATGGGATACAATGGGAAGTTGTATGGTATACACGCAAATTTTATGGGATACACGAGGTTTTTTATGGTATACATTTTAGTGTTGAGGAAAAAAAAGGGGCACATGCAAAAATTTTATTTTGGTTTTTTTAAAAAATTTTTTTGCAGTAAGTTGTATGGTATCACATAATGAACCAACCTCATTTATATTTGCTAATATACATGGCCTTAAGCCATCTACCAACAAAAAATTCCTTTTTTTAGGGCTCTAGGAAACAAACAGTGTTTGCAGCCTTCACAAACCCACGCAAAAAAAATTCTTTTCAATGAAATATGAATACCTGGGTACAACCTTTCAGAGCGACAGAAAGAACAGCAACAAGGGGAGTTTGGCCAAGTCAGAGTCCCATTTGCACAAATAAAAACCACAAATGATGTAGTTGAAGTTTGACAAAAAAAATCGAAACCAAAACCTAGTCATTGTACGTATATAAGCCACCAGATGAATTCCCCCAAAAGTTGAGAAAATATAAAAAAATTTACTCCTGTCGGAAAACCTTCCACTCCACCCCCCAAAAATCTTACTGCTTGGTGACTTCAATCTTTGACATACAAAATGGAAGAATATAGAAAAATGTTTAGCAGAAATAACCCTGGAGGCAGCTCAGATGAAAAAACACACACACATGAGCTGCTAAATTTCTGCAACAAAAAACCCTAAGTCAGCAGATATGGAGCCAACGAGAAGAGAAACATTGACCCTTTTCTTCACAAATAATGAGGACCTGGTAAGAAACATAACAATATCAAAAAAAAAAATTCTGATCACAATCTAATCGGAGTCCTGATCCAAAAAACAAAAGCTATGAGGGTACCTTTACCAAGTTC
The DNA here is from genome assembly GCA_009830355.1 of Cherax destructor. Taxonomy (NCBI): domain Eukaryota; kingdom Metazoa; phylum Arthropoda; class Malacostraca; order Decapoda; family Parastacidae; genus Cherax; species Cherax destructor. The sequence goes on along the minus strand of WNWK01014217.1, from coordinate 798 downwards.
AACTTTTAAAAAGAACACAATGGGGCTGGTAAATATGCCCTAAATGAAACATGTTGGGAAGATATCTTGAAAATTCATGCCCCAACCGTGCCTTGAAAAGATCAACCCCTGGAGGGGAATATGTTCAAGGATATTCCCAAGAATGCCGGGGTATCTGATTCACGGAAGGAAGGAACCAGGGAATGGAAAAATTGAGCAAATTTTAAAAGGCCGTACAGGATCCAGAGGCAAGAGGAGGTAAAAGCGATTAGTGAAATTGAAAGAAATTGAAATATTTCTTTCATACCCCAAAAAAGGCAAAAAAACCCTTCTAGTATAGGGGCCCCGCTCAGACATGACGGATCTTACACAGAAGACAAAAAGAAATGAGGAGATACTGAAATCTCAATATGACTGTGTTCAGCGAGCCAATAAAAAGTATAAAGATAGAAAATCCAAACAATTTTTTTTATGAATGAGCCTCAAAAACCCGCCAATGTATGCCAGATTTCTGACATAACCTAACTCCTTTTTTCTTTGAGAAAGCCATCGACGACATGCCCATGACCGGCCCCAAATCGTGGAACTCGTGTTCATTAAGAACTGCAAGAAACCATTTACAGGCCCTTAGTAGTATGGAGAAGGAGTTTTTACACAGGCAGATTCCACAGTCACTAAAAACAACGGATATAGCCCCACTCCATGGTGGACAAAGCAGTAGCTAAGAACTATATGCCGGGCCCATTTGGGGAAAAACCCGGGCCATGTACCGGGAACCTAAAAAAAAATAAGAACTATAGACCAAAGCCTTAACGTCCC